>PVIC010014912.1:0-35917 GCA_004025085.1 Thryonomys swinderianus
ATTTGCACCCTTGACTTCTTTTATTTTCAGCAGAGAACTGGAAAAATGACTCGTAAATATTTTCATGACTACCGCATACTCTCACACGTTACTAATTAATGCTTGAAGGAGAAATGTGAATTGTATTTTCTCAAGACTCCCCTAACCTTTCAACAATTCTCTTCCTCTCTATAAAATTTTTGGTAATTGCAACAACATATTGAGGTATAAATGCTTTCTTTTTGCTTAAAGCTATGACCCGTTGCTGTGGTCTTTAAGTTGTCCAGTAGAATAATTTGCTAGAATTTCTTAGTTGACACAAATGTTTAATCACTCAAAATTGATTTTTGTGAACTTAACAGGCATTTTGACGTCCACCAAAAACAAGCCCAATGATGCAGGAAAGAGATCGTATACTGGGCTGCGTTTCAGTACGATGCAGAACAAAATGACTCTTTTCTGTTTATTTAATGTTTGCTGAACTTGATCTCCATTTTAAAGCAATCAGCAGGTAGTACGCACTCCGGGAAGCAACCCAGTAAGAAGGCCTTAGAGACACGGTATAAACCAGAATTCAGTGAACTGAACTGCATTTATGGTTTGGCTAACACCTTGAATCAGTTTTCATGTATTTGGATTCAGCAAAATCTGAAATGTGTATTGCATAGCCCGGTTCCTCTTTGTCTTTTACACTAATGTGCATTTAATAGGAAATAGAATCTGTAAGTCCTTGTGCTTTTAGAGCTTTCTCATCATCATGCTCCATGAGCTGTTGGTTTTCTCCAGAAAGTCAACAGAACTGATTTTCTTTCAAAACCAGCTCTCACGAGATACCTGCCTGTCTTACTGTGAGCTCAGGAGATAAACAGGTCTTCTCTGATTGCTAGGATGCCAGCGTCTGAGCTGCACGCGGATATTCTGGGCCGAAATACATTGTGTCAGGAAGGATCTGGCAGGAAGACAAACCTGAAAGAGATTCCCTTTAAAACATGACCGCACCTTTATTTCCACAAGGATCGAGGAAGGTTTTTCTCTCCAGGTGATTGTTCGTGTTCTTTTCTGCCTGTCAGACAAATATTTGGTTTTTTATTTTCATGTTAAATTTATTTTTAACGGTTAGACAGAAACCTAAGACAGCTACATGGTTTTGGCTACCAAGTGGCATTTCAGTGTATTAATATACTGTGCAATATTTAAATCAGGTCCAACATATCTATTCCCCGAGACATTTCTTTCCCTAGGGTGAAAACATTCAAAAATTTGTCTTCTAGCCATTTGAAACGTTCCCTGCTTCGGTGCTATCTGTAGTCTTCCTGCTGCACCACACACCCCAGGACTCTGCTCCGAACTCTCATCCAGCACCCACTGGGGGGCTTCTCCCAGCCTGTCCTCCCCTGTAAGAGGGAGCTTCTTACCTTGATTCTCAAGACCCTGACTCTCCAAAGATCTTGTGGCCAGTAAGCAAACAAGGCTTCCTTCCAGTCAGTGACATCTTTTCAGTTTAGGGGAGAAAAGAACCACTGGAATGCTCTAGTTTGTCCGTGAGAGGACAGGTGCCCTCCATCCGCATTGCCCAGTAACTTTCCATTTCCATAGGGAACAGGATCATTGTGATGGGAGAGACTCAGAGGTCATGGGAAACAAAGGACTGCAGAGAAGCAGCTCTGGAAATAACTAAAGAAAATAAAACAGAAGGCTGTGGACTCACCTGATGAATGATGTTTCTCTAGGATTCTTCTGAAAAGTGTTTGTTAGGGAGTGAGGGTGTAAGAAGTGCAAGAGCTTCAGGGATTCAATTCAGGGCTTTAGGACATTATAAACAACCTGTGAGCATTTGCGCTGCGGCTGTAGGACGTCTCTGAGCGATGCTGGGAGGACTGTTAAACCCGCGCCCGAAGCAGCGATCCAGCTGTGTTCGATCAGGGTGGTTTTGCTGGGAATCCACCTCTGAGGAACAAAGATCAGGACAAAGTCACCAATCTAAACGGGCAACAGGACCCAAGGGTTGGCCAAAGGCCTGGACTTCGTACTTCCCCTCCAGGACAGAAAACACTGTCATAACTCTTTCTCACCTACATAGCGCTGTAACAAGCAACAGCAAAGGTGGGTTTTTACCGAGCATATTTATGAGAAATGTTTAACTATAACTCTCAGACACTCTCAAAAATAAGACACTCTCTAATCTAACTTGCCTGTCCTTTCTATAATCTAGTTCATCATATGCAGCTAGACACTGTTTAAAAAATGAGAAAAAAAAAAAGAAACCCTGGGTGTTTGACAAAATGAAGAGGACACTGAGAGAGATCATTGGAAGGTAAGATGGTAGCTTAGAAAATAAAATATTTGAAATAGCTGGGGCAGGAGGTTTGCCTGCCTGTGTCTGGCCTAATGACATTCTGAGGTTTTTCAGACAATATCTTGTTCTATCTTTTAGTTGTGATATTCACTACTATCATGTGTGTGTTGCATATGTTACTGTTTTATTTTCTTAAGGTTTTATTTTTGTCAATTATACATTCCCAATACTTTGTGAAATAGTTTCAATAGTTTTTCTTTTTGTTCTAGTATTAACCAGTGCTTGACTGGTAAAGAGACTACTTTACTATTCTTTTAAAAAGTATTTTCTCAAATTCATCTCTATTGTCTCATTTTTCCTTTTTCAGAAATAAACCTGAACGTTTTTCAGACCTTGTCCTTGTCGTTTGGCTCCATATCTTTGTGAAATACACATGATTTTAAATTAATTATTACTTTATTGATTTTAATTACTTATAATCAATAATAATTATAATCAATACTTATTTAATTGATTTTTAATTAAGTAACCTCTGTGTTTCAAGATGAATACATTTAAAAATCAAGGGGCTGGATTTGGATGATTGTATTTTCAGTTTGTTATAATCATGCCACCTCACAAAGAGCCCTAAAATGTTGGTCATTATTAATAATAACCAGTATTTATTCTTCAAGTACATGTCCACAGGTTGGCTGGCGCTGACTGCTAGCTCCGGGACATGAGGCTTTTCTATCGCAGCTGCCCGGGCTGCTGCGGGGCACAGTTACCCAGGGGGACGCCTCTCCCCTGGGAACGGCGCGGCCAGGGTGGCACCCGAGGCTCACACGCAGGCTCTGCCCCCGCCGTTTCTGCGCCTGAGACGGGGCAGAGCCCATGACGTGCTCAAGTCCGTGCTGCTGGGCCCAGGACACAGGAGAGCACTCGCTGGGCACTACGACAGCCCACCGCGAGGTCCACAGGCAAAATACACGGGCTCTGACCTTTCCTCACGCTCCTCCACCCTCCCCGTGGTGACGGCGTAACTGGCACAGTTTTGGTGAAACCAATATTGTCCACATGCAGCCGACGATCCCAGTGTGCCCTGGCCGTCCCGTCCGATCTACTTTGATTACACCTGAAACATGGAATTAAAGGCTGCTTTGATGAAAAGTACTGATTCTTCCCTTGGGCTCCCAGGTAACCAACTGCTAACCAAAAACAAACTAGAATTCGGTGGGGCTGAGGTGGGAGGATTGCCGGGAGTTTGAGGCCAGCCTGGGCTACGTAGTGAGTCCAGTTTTGACCCATCTTTTTATTTCTCTAAACTTCGGGTCCTGGTCAGCTCTGTGCGCAGGCATGCTGGTCACTCGCCCGTTCTCCCTCTCAGCCTTTCAAGAGTGAGGCGCCGTGACAAGAGGGACTGAGCTGCTCTGCAGGCGCGCGGGCCCCTCACGTGTGAGCTCTCACGGCGTCCTGTGGCGCTGCTCCGGGCGCCGCCTGTCGCTTCCCCCTCGACCAGCAAGGAAGACGCGAGCGCGAACTCTTCTCTCTGCTGTTTTATTCAGGATCCTTGCTCGAGCAAAAACAAAAAAGCTCTTCACAGGTCTCTCCCAGTATATATATACATAGTCATCAGCCAATGCCTGAAGGACACGTGGCATTCTGGGATAGGCGGCTAGACAGCGGAAGCGAACTGGCTGATCAGGCAATGCCTAAATATAGACTTGTTTCTCAGCGGATATAGACTTGTTTCTCAGCGGATATAGACTTGTTTTTCAGTGGTTCAGACCCCTTGACCTGCTTCCTCAGCGCCATCTTTTGGGCGCGGTTGCCCTTTGGCTCTCCACAGCCGCCTGGGAGTCTCGCTCCTTTCACAGACCTGTGGTCGCCTCGGCTCCCAGCGGGCCCTCTGTGCACAGATCTGCGAGGCGGCCGTTTCAAGGGAGCCGGCAGATCACGATCAGCTAGAGCCTGTCCCTCTCCAGCGACCCGTCAGAGCTTGTCCTTTTCCTCCTCACCCTCACGTCTTTTTCCTCTCTTCTCCTCAGTAATATAATCATATGTGTCCACCATTATAATAACGTAAAGTACTTTTCCTCTCCCCAAATTCTCAAAGATTCACCTCTTCATTTTTCTTTTTCTTTTTTGAGACAGGGTCGCGCTTTGTAGTTCAGGCTGGCCCTGAGCTCCCTATGGAGCCCAGGCAAGCCTGGAACTCAGCAATCCTCCTGTCTCTGCCTCCCCAGTGCTGGGATGACAGGCGTGAGCCACCACGCCCGGCACTGTGGTATGTGGTATTGATTATGTGGTTACTGGGATCAAACTCAGGACCTTGCACTTGTGAGGCAGGCACCGGAACCACTGAGCTAAATCTCCGGCCCCCAATTTTTCTTTTTCTTTACTCCTGGACACTACTAGTCTTTCCTCCCCTCCATGATTTCACATCTTATGAAATGTCATTTTGCTGGAATCATACATTCTGAGTCCTCTTCAGATTAGCTCCTTTGACTTGCTAATATGTGTCTAATATTCCTCCGTGGTTTGGGCAGGACTTGATACCTCATTTCCCTGATGTCAGTTTATTGAACCATTAATTTACTGAAAGACATCTCAGTTGCTCGCCACTGTTGACAATTATGAACTAAACTGATGTTTACATCTGTGTAGACTTTTCTGTGGACATGTTTGCAGCTTCTTTGGGTGAAAACCAGAATATAATTACTGGATTGGATGAACGGAGCACGTTTTCTAAGAAACCAGCAAATGTCGTTCCCATGTGGCTGTATCATTTTGGATTTACACCAGGACTGAGGGAGAACTCAGGAGTCCAGATTGTTACCTGCCTCCGAAGGCGTCCGTGTTGTGGTTCTGCCTGCTGTGATAGGTGTGTAGCGGGACCCCGTGGCTCCTCCGGTTCCATTTCCCTTGTGAAGCAGGTTACACAGCATCTTTATCATTTGTCTCTTTCTTAGCTGTGTATCTTCTTTTAGATAGTGATTGTTGAGCTCTTTGGCTCATTTTTAATGAGTTGTCCTATATTTTGAGTTTGAGAATTCTTTGTCTATTTTGCATAAGAGCACTTGGTGTGTATTTTGCAAACATCTTATCCCAGTGTGTGGCTTATTTTGGGCCTGAGATTTGGCTCAGTGGTTCTGGCACCTGTCTCACAAGTGCAAGGTCCTGAGTTCAATCCCCGGTAACCACATACAATGCTGGGCGTGGTGACTCACGCCCACCAGCAATCAGTGCCACGTACCACAGTGCCAGGCATGGTGGCTCACGCCTATAATCCCAATACTCGGGAGGCAGAGGCAGGAGGACTGCTGAGTTCAAGGCTTGCCTGGGCTACATAGTGAGCTCAGGGCCAGCCTGAACTAAAAAGTGAGACCCTGTCTCAAAAAAAAAAAAAAAAAATCCGTCCTGAAATTGAGTAGCGTTTGTCTCCCCTCTTCTCCCTTGACATTGCACTGGCATTCTTAATCTTTGGGCTATCCATATACATTCTAGATAAGAAAAATGACTGGCTAGCATTTTGGTTGGAATTGCATTGAATCTATACATAAAACATGAAGAGTCATTCTGTCTATGAACAAGGAAAGTATAGCCTTCTTAGTTCCTTGATTTATCAGAATTTTATAGTTTTCCTCATACTGATTTAGCACGTTTTGTTATATTTATACCTAAGTATTTTAATTTTATAGGATGCTAATGTAAATGATATTACATTTGTAATTTCAAAATGCAGCATTTCATTGTGGATATATAGGGAAGTAAATCAATTTTTGTATTAACTTTATATTTTGCAATAATACTATAATTTCTTAATATTTATTGGAGGTTTGGGTCATCAATTATTTAAGATTTTCTATATAGATGATCCGGTCATCAATAAACAAAATAGTATTTCTTTATCTATTAGTCTGATCTGTTACTTTAATTATTCCCCTTGTGGTACTGTAATTAGTACTTCAGTGCAGTGTTGTGAGGAGGTGGTAAGAGGGAGCACCCTTTGTGATCTTAGAGGGAGAGTTTTAAGTTTCTCACCATTAATGTGAAGAGAGAAAGTTTCATTTTTCTCATTGTAGATATTTTTGTAAGCACCATTGTCAAAATGAGGAAGTTCTTCCATGTTCTTAGTTTACTCACAACTTTTATCACGACTGACTGTTGGACTTCATCAAATGCCTTTTCTGTATCTTTTGATGTGCCCACCTGATGAAGACATGTTGATATGATGGATTACATTCATTATTTTTATAACGTTGAACTAACATTACATGTCTGGGATATGTCGTGCTTTGTCAAGTATAATTATTTTATACATTGTTGGACTGAATTTGCTAATCTTCTGTTGAGTATATTTTCATCTAGGTTCATGGGAGGTATTAAATGGTTATTTTCATGAGCAATAGAAAATGGATAGTTTTCTTGTAATGTCTGGTTTTGTTCCTGTGAGCTTGATAAGAATGTGCGTTATGCTGTTGTTGAATAAAGTAGTTTAGAGATGGCCAGTAATATCCAGTTGACTGATGATGTTGTTGAGTTGCACTGTGTCTCTGCTGACACTTTCTGTGCTGGATCTGTCATTTCTTCTAGGAGGTTTCCTGAAGGCCCCTGCATGATGGTGCATTCATTTATTTCTCAATCCTTTTACCAGTGTTTGCCACATGGAGTTTGATGGTGTGTTGTTAGACTTACTAATATTAAAACCTGTTATGTCTTCTTGGATCATTAAGCCTTTTATCACCATGAAACTACCTGTCTATCCTTTATGATTTTCCTAGATGTGTCATCTAGTCTGTCTGAAAATTTTCCTCTTTCATTAACTAATGTTAACATGATGTGTTTCTTGCTCTGCTTGCTTATTTTTAATCTACATATTTCCTTATTTAAAATGAATTTCTTATAGACAATATGTGGTTGGGTCTTGTGTTTTAATCCATTTCGATCAACTTGTCAATTAATTGGTGTTTTTATGTCATTGATGTTGACCTTGGTTATTAATATATTTGCATTCCTATCTAGTACTACTACTGTTTTTGTTTTTTTATTATTTCCCTAGATTTTGTACCTTTAATTAACATTTCACATTTTCCTTTTCTCTCTTTTCTTGGCATATCAATCATACACTCTTTACTGGTTGTCCTAGAGTATGTAGTGTATCTTGTCAACTAATCCAAGTCCACTTTAAATAACTCTTTATCATTCACAGATAGCATGAATATTGTATAGTAGCAAAATAAACCTAGCTCTTCCTTCCAGTGTCTTTATCATTACTTTCATTCATTTCACTTATGTATATGTGCACAGAAATATGTATATGTGTATATGGTATGCACGTAAGCATACATGAATATGCTGCACTTTTATTATTTTGAACAAAATGTTACCTGTTAAATCAATTTTAAAAAGGAAAATACTTTTTTTTTTTTTTTTTTTTTTTTGCGGTACCGGGGATTGAACTCGGGCCCTTGTGCATCCAAGGTTGGTGCAGTACCACTTGAGCTAAATCCCCAGCCCAGAAAGTACATTTTTATTTGACTTTCACTTCTTATGTAGCCTATTTCAGATTTATATCGCTTGCATTGTCTCCACACTGGAAACTCCATGTAACATTTCTTGCAAGGCAGATATGCTGACAATTATGTTATCTCAGTGTTTATTAAAGACAGTATTTCTTTCTCTTTGACTTTGGACAGGTATTTTTGCCTACCATAGAGCGTCAAGGGCGGGATGGAGCTCGGTGACACTGCACTGGCCTGGCAAGCACAAGGTCCAGAGTTTGATCCCTGGTACCGAGGAAAGAGAATTTAAAGTCCTAGATTCATGGGTTTGATCCCAATACGTTTCAAGGTTTCACTCTTAGTTTTTCTGACTTGACTACATGTTCCCTTTCATTATGGGACCTATTAAAAATTCAGTTAGCAAGCCAGTAGGGTACTGTGGAGTTCCTAAGCAGGATTCCATGTGTTTTCTGGGACTGTAGAGGTACAGTCTGCTAAAATTGTTGTCAGTACCTTCTACTTTAGTCCTTTGTCTTGGTGAAATGGGACACGCAGCTCAGGCCCTTGATCCCAGTGGTAGGACTCACCACTCCCAACCTCCATACCTGGAGTCCGTCTCAAGTGTAGTTTTGTCCAACTTTATTTTATTTTATTTTGGAGGGATAGGATCAAACCCAGGGTTTGTAAATGCTAAGTACTTTGAGCTACAACCTCAACACTAAACATGTGTATTTATGAGAGTCTCGTTGTTTTCTCTTCTATAACTTCTAGTTCATTAAATATTGCTTTGTATTTTGGATGAAAAAATGATTCAAAGATATCTACTTAAGACAGGATCTCTATAAGATATCCCTTGTTATTTTAAATCTTCATTTACCCTTTATTCTCCAGCTCATAATATGCTCATATTTTTTCTTAATTCCTTGAATATGTCCATTAGCTTTGTACTGTAAAGTCTGAATGGAAAGCTTTTTTCTACCTAAGATATATTTTTGTGCAACCCACTTCCATAGATAGCATTACACCTTCTAGTCCATTACTTAAGTCACCTCACCAAAGGGGGCAATTTCTGATCAATGAACAGAAATAGATCTTTCTTTTCTTCCCTATTATTTTTATTATTTGAGAATTTTGTTCGTTTCCCTCAGAGCATTTCTTAAGATGTGAAATTAATGTATTTGTTGGTTTACTGGTTTAGAACAAAGGTGAATTTGAAACAGGAAATTTACTTACACGTAGAACAGTTGGGAAATGGTATTTGGGATACTCAGGGAACCAGCACTGTCTCACTCTTGCCAGACCTACGGTGTTTCTAAAATCTCCCAGGTTTAGAACCCCTGAGGATCATGAAGCAATGTGAAAATTCGGCTTCTGTCTTGGTCTTCTATTCATGTGCACAGTATTAGCTGGAGACGTTAAAGAAATATTTTAATAACACCGCAAGAATGGCAGCCAACAATTTTTCCAGGTTATATGCAAAATAAACAGTGACTAAAAGGAAAACTTAAAGAACTTTTAAATTTTGTAACTATGTCTTGGTATAAGGAGAGGAAATGAAATTAAGCTCCTGGGCTCTTAATTCTGGCTTTAAGGATAGCATTCTTTCACCAAGGGAATATGGCGCATATGCTTTAGTATGATAAGTTCCCAGAAAAATAAGCATTTTTCTAATTTGCGCACCAGTGGCAGGAGTGTTTGTGGGCTGGCAAAGGAAGCGATTGGAGGCGGGAGAGGCATCCCTTTGAAGCCAGGTGTGTCAGCTCCTTCCGACTGTGGACACGGGCCAGTAGGCGAATTTCGGGGCCAGACGTATTGCAAGAGGGAAATGGGGTTTCTTAATATTCCATATTGTTTAATTCATTTTTCCCCAAAATATTTTATGTCGTCATGCTCACTTTTAGGTTATCTGTGTCATTTTGGAAATAACCATTAGAAACTTCACTTACTGTTCTTGGCGAAGCCCTCTATGGTGTTGTCATATAAGTAACAAATATGTTTTTATTTGTGAAGTTAAAAAATAAGGATGATTGGACTCTTTATATACTGCATAGTTTCTTTCATTTTTCAAAATGTTGTTTTCATTGCTTCAGGTGGAACAGAGGTTTGTCCTGCTGGAAGCGTCCGTTGTCTGTTCCTGTGTTGCCAGGCTGCAAGCTCTTGGGTTTTACTGACCCAAGAGGAGTCATTTCCTCAGTGGTCGCCATGTCATATTTAAAAACATGGATTAGAAGCCCTGCTGGCTTTATTTCCCTGATTTTTATACCCAGCACTTAATGTTTATTTTCCTTCCTGTTTAGATAGGAGTCACTGTGGCAATTTTTACGGACTTCAGGAAAAGGGACACTGAGCAGGGCATGGTGGTGGGCAGCCTCGCTCCTGCACGGGCCCGTGGGCTCTGAGGTGCGGGCTGCGCTTTGGTTACACTGCGTCCCTACTGCCTTTGTTTTCTTACTCAGGTCACATCTGTGGATATTTGTTTTCAATGAGCAAACTTGCGTCACAGTTTATGTAGATATGCTTCTGAAGGTTGATAAGTAGTCTATTCTTCGTTTGACTGACATTAATTTAAACCAACAGTCTCAGTGGGCACCATTAAAAATAGAGATAAGGGACACCTTCCATTTCTGGTAAAGGTGGAAGAACTCATCAAGCTAACTTGGTCAGAAACAATTACAGAGTCAAAACAACTATTCAAAGGAGTGGGGGAGAGTAAAGAAGCCAGGAATGGACAGAGGAACACCATTCTGGGTGGCAGCCCTGTGTATCCATGTCTCAACTAGAACACTCCAGCAACGAAGGAGAGAGAATGCTTCATTCTTAAAGGCTCATCTACCAGAGATGGGAACGTGGTGCTTCTATATCTGGGAAATGAAGGAGGAAATTCCTGTACAGAGGGATTCTTCTTCCTCTTCCTTTCCTCCTTCTCCTCTTCCTTCCTCTCTTTTTTTTTTTTTTTTTTTTTTGAGACAGGGTCTCGCTTTGTAGTCCAGGCTGGCCCTGAGCTCACTATGGAGCCCAGGCAAGCCTCGAACTCAGCAATCCTCCTGCCTCTGCCTCCCGAGTGCTGGGATTGTAGGCATGAGCCACTATGCCCGGTGGGATGCATTCTCAATATTACAGTGTCTATAGCTCCACAAAAGCAAGATTCTTGCATATATTTAAATGGGAAAAGATTTGGGATGGAACTAGATATCACTATTATGTATTGTTTACTCATTTTGTAGGCTCATTTGAAGAGATTTTTAATGTGCCTTCTCTAAAAGACTGAACCTACAAAGCAGCCTGGGCTACATAGTGAGCTCAGGGCCAGCCTGGACTACAAAGCAAGACCCTGTCTCAAAATAAAAATAAAAGACTGAAGTACACATTCAAATTATACATATGCATAGACCTATGCACATGTACATACATATGTGTGTGTGTAATGTTCCACATATTTCATTTGGAAAAGTTCTAGTGTTTAGATGGGACCTCTTGAGAACAGTGAACAATTCAACCTGACAGCCATACTCAATATTCAGTCAGGCCTGAACATTTTAATCATCTGGACTTTGTAATTCTGTTGTGTGTTGGAAGAAAAACAATTGTGTTGTGTGAGAGGTGAAATGCTGAAGTTTTCTCATGTTTTCCTTTTCCAAGTCTGTCTTAGAATTTTTCCATCTGGATGAGTAATGCTCTTCCCTCCCTATCATCCCTTATGTGAATTATTAATATATGTTTTTATTTATAATCCATTACCTTTAAAAGGGAGTCATGGATGAGGAACATCCAGCTGCACTTCAGCTCATCAAATATCTCTAACTATTTTTCAAAGTTTTAGTGTATTCCCAAACATGTTTCCGAACATTTCTCTCTGTATTCTCAATCCCTTGTGAATTTAAGGGAAATGTAAGCCTTATGTTTCTTTTTCACTTATACTTAACTCATCAAAATGTTCTGTAGAGCAATTTAAATGTCCAGGGATATTTTTCTTACTGATTTTCTAAGAAAGAAAAAGTCTATTTTGCCAATGTGAGAGGGGAGAAATACATAAAATCAACAACTAAAGTTTGGTTCATACCAACAAGGTTTTAGTAGGTTCTCAAGCGGAAAGCCCTTTCCCAATGGAAGGAAATTTTCTTTTGCTAACTAAATAATTGCTTTCATGAGTGAGCTGGTAATTGTAAGCTTGATTTTACTGTATCGAGCTGTGGGACAAACTGGTTATTTGGAAAATACTAAATACAGATGCAAACTATGCCAATGTGTTATAGAATTGATGCAACGGTTAGTCTAGAATCAGTAAATCCTGGGTCTGTGACAAATTCCAATTTGGAGCAAATAAGTAAGAAGCTGAATTGTTTTATTTATTTTTGAAGCGAGTTAGTTTATAGGTGAGTTAGAGATATTTTACTTATTTAAAAGCTCAAAATGCTTTTAAAAATTTTTGCACCTTTTGTACAAGCAGTCACTAAAACATTTAGGCTAAACTCAGTGAGTTTTTGCAGCAAGACAAAACTTTATCCACAACATAAACAGATCAGATGAATACACCGTGGAGTAAAATGGAGCCACCTCCTGAGTTTGCTAAAAAGAGTGGATAAATTTTAGCTAATTTACCTGCTAGTTTCTCCAGGTTAGTGTAATAGCTTTTGATTTATTAAAAGCCTTAAATAAATAGTGAGACCAATTCTTTCATGAATTTCAGAGTTTGGCTTTATAAGACTAGGAATTATGACACGATGGGAAAGAATCATACATACCAGGTTGGAGCTCTGTGGTTCTCCCGCAGGGGACGCCACCGTCTCAGCCTCACTGCGTCCTGGCACATGCTCAGGAAACAAGCTCCGTCACAGCCCGAGGGCTCAGAGGACTGGTGGGGGTCGTGTCGGTGACGCGCACCCGGAGAAGTGAAGGGGTCTCAGTGTCGTGCGGACACCAAGTCTCCTCTCCACAGCAGCCTGGCCCTTCCTGGCTTTATTTATTCCAACACCTGACTGCAAGTACTCCTTCAGCCAGTGGCCCAGACTCTCGTAGCGTTATTTTGACATCCGATCTGTAAACCAACAACCCCTCACTAGCCACTGAACTCGTTTGAGGAAGTCCATTTGCCAGTTTGACAGCGGTTGCTCCCAAGGCAGGGAATTCTGTTTAGTGAGATGGGGAAATAATCTACAAGGAGGCCCAGGGGCGAGAACTCTTCTCTAGAGCACAGAGTACTCCAGTGCGAGTGGGAGAAGCTCCTGGGTCCTGAGAAAATTTGTTTTAGGCTGGGATTTTTAAAAACACGAGTACATTAGGAAACAAAAGCAAGTTTTCCTTAGGAAGCCATGGAAATAGAACGAACACTAAGAGAACCTAGGACAGGTCCTCTGAGCCTGGCAGAGAAGTCCCTTACCTCGCAGCCGCAGGACAGCCTTCAAAGGGCAGCAAGGCACCTGCTGCTCACCCGCGAGCTCTCTGCCTATCTTGTTCCACGAAGCTCCCATGAACCTCCTGGGGAGCAAGCACAGTTCCGTCTGTGATATAGGCCACTCTTCCGTTTGCTGTCTACTACACCACACAGGGGTAGCTTCATTCCCAGCATTAGGAGAAAAAGGACTGTGGCTCGCCAGTTTTCTCTATTACACAGTTCTCAAAAGAGACATTCCTCAAAAACAGTTCCTCTTGGATAGTTGACATCCTTCATTCTAATTGGCTGCCATGACTATTATATATAATAAAAATACCAACAAGATCAGAAAAATTCTGGGTCAATTTTGACAAATCTCCATTTACTAAAAATGTCTACTTTTTACTTGCATTAAAGTGAGAATCTCTTTGTTGTTAGACTTGTTGCATAAGATGCAAATCAACATGGCACTGATTGTGTTGTTTCTGAGAGGCAGTTACAAAGGTTTGATGAAAACCATCTAAGCGTGGAAAATATAAAGAAACCACAAAGGAAAGGAAAAAACAGTTTTAACTATTTGAACATCTAAAATTCAGGCTAAAATAAAAAGAAAAAAATCAAAATTTAAGGAGAAAATGTTCTGAAAAAAAGTTTATAATATTAATTCAAAGATAGAACCATGTTCTGTAAATGTTACCAATCAACAAAATAAAAGCATATAACAATAGAAAATGGTACAATTACTATCTGACAAGATAATTCACAAAAGAAGTGATAAGAATGGACTTCTGAGTGTCTTTAAAGGTTTAGCTTCTTTAATGACAAAATAACTGCCTACTTAATGAACAGCATGACATAAGTTTTTGCATATTCAGTCAACTTCAAAAAATCAAAGTATGTTAGTCACTAGTATTGGTAAAGTTATGGTCAAACAGGCCACCATACCCTACTGACACATTTGGAAGCTTCTTGGGGAATAGGTGTCAGGAACAGTAAAAATTTAGTCTTTTTGATTCAATATTTCAAAATATAAATATGTCTTCTTACAAATAAAGGTAGTCAGTGGTTTACCACAGTACTATTTCTAGGTGTAAAACACGGGAAACTCTCTCAAATGTTCAACAATGAGGAAAGTTTTCAATACTTTAAAATCACAAACTAGAATATCATTGAGCTATCTGAAGTGATGTTTTTAACATCACTTAGCATGATCATTGCAAAAAGATAATAATGATATAAATATAATCAGGAAAGCCAAGTTTTAAAGTTTTGCTATGCCTGATGTTAACCAAATAACTCTCACGTGACACTATCTCATTTATTTTCCCAAGGAACCTCATGTGGTTGGACTATTTCTAATCACCATTTTGCAGATGAGGGTCTGAGGCTCAGGTTAACTAACTTGCCCAAAGATGCAACTGTATCTGCATAGTTCAGTCTTAAATCTCCCCTGGAAGCTCATGTTGAAGTCATGGCTCCCAGCTGCTGGAGGTAGAAATGTTAGGACCTCATTGGAGGAAGCAGGTTGCCAGGGGTGTGTCTTGAGTGGTACATCTTGCCCGTGGTTCTCCCTCTTACATCATGGCAGCCAGGGACTGGTCCTCTCCCTCTCTCTTTCCCTCTCTGTCTTCCTTTGTTTCTCTGCTCTCCCTCGCTTGCTTTCATGGCTGCCATGAGGAGAACAGCTTCCCCCCTTCATGCCTTTTTATACGGATGATTTCTGCCTTGCCTCAGGCCTGGAAACAGAAGCCCCATGAGCATGGACTCAACCCTCTGAAGTCTTGAGCCTAATTAAACTTTTTTCCTTTGTTTTCCCGGGGTATTGTCGCATGGAGGAACTAACACGTGGTCTTGCTGCAGAGCTAGCACACTTAGCAACTCGGAAGTCTCTCCTTAATTTCCTAACCATAAACAAAACTGTATGTGAACCTTAAATTGTATAAATGTGTGTAAATATAGGAAGAACACTGAAAGACTGCAGGCTGGTGGTGGTGCATAGCTCTCTGTGGTAAGGGTTCTTCTTTCTATATCTAAGGCTGCTATGAATACATATGCATTTCACCTTCAGTGTGAAGAGAAACATACTGTTCTAGGGTGGGTGTTTGTGAGACTCTGAACGCCATGTGCTCGTTCTGACGCTGTAACCTCTGAGAGGAGTTCCCCATCTCCCGGAGCAGAGCTGAGGAAAGTTGTCAACAGGCAGCAGAGGTAGGAGGATGGAGGCTCCTGAATCGCTGCTGTTTGTCATTATGACTTGTTTTTCTTTCTCCCTGAGACCTCAGTGTCTTTTAATTATAGGTCAACTGATTCTGTAACTGAAAAGTTGAGCAGCAGATTAAATGCGGCCCGCTGTTGCAGTAATGAGGAGTGATTAGGATCTAACGCGTGTGAAAAACACCAATTAATACTAATGAATCACTGCTGTGAGGCAGCCCGGTCCGACCTTTTCCCCAAATAGGAGAATGACTTAATTTTGCCTCAGATATTTTATTTCCTTTTTTCTTTCCATTTTTAAATAAAAATCTTTGGACATGTCCAAAGATTTTAGGCATCATTTAGAAATGATCTTAAAAGTAGAATTAAATTTCTCATATTAAACAGATATTCTGAGGCTGAAAATGAAGAGCTTATTTTCGGTTACCTGGGTGGATTGACCCTCTGGACTCCTGTGTTTTAGCTGAGACAAGTCCTGACTCTGGATCTTCTTTGAGGACCCTGTCGAGGACCTCTGAAATAGTCAGACTTCTTTCCAGTGGTGCATGCTATGAATTCTAGAAACCTTTTGGAAGGTAATTTGGCACTTTATGAAAAAGCCTTAAAATGTTTACACTGTTTGATAAAATAAAAGCATCGCTACAAATGTATCCTAAGAAAATGATTACACACAGACAAAAGACTCACAGTTACTCAAAAAAAAAAAAAAAAAGATGTTTAAAGAACTTTTAAAATGTACAGTGAGATTCCAGATACAGATGTAGGTATTTTTGTTGTTGTTGACCCACACTAGTATCCCAAGTGCCAGGGACAGAGCTTGTTACATAGTAGGTACCTAGGAGGTGTTTGTTATATGAATTAATAAAGTATAATCAGCAGAAGTCATGTCCTTGAAAATATTTAAGGGAAATTGAAAAATTCAGTGGAGATGGCTGGAGAAGCTTGCATACGTAATATTTAAACTTGCTTAAATGTGAATGCTATGTAGTTTTGATAGGCCTAAGTCTGTGTGCCAGTGAATATTTGGAAGGGTACGGACCAAGTTCAGAATAGTGATTGCTTTTGGGGAGCAGGAATGGGGAGCAGACAAGAGGAGACAGATTAGCTCTCAGCATATAATTTTGTGTCTTCAGTATTTGAGCCATACATATCCTTTTTAATTTTAAAAAGCTAAATGTATATGCATGTTTTTATTAATGTCTAATATCTGAAGATTAAAAGCCATTTGAAAGCCATGAACAAAAGTATTTTTCTCCTTTGCAAAATTACTGTCAATGTGTGGTTTTTTTTTACCTTTTCCATTTTTTTTTTCTAATTTTCTCATCTAGGCTGTATTACGTTGCAGTAACAGGAAATAGCTAAAATGATCCATTGAAGCAAACAACTTTCCTGTCCATCAGCTTACCAGGAGGCCCGGGGATGCTGGCTGGGAGCATGCTCATGCTTGAGACTAAGGTATCGGCACAAATAAAAGTCAGGTTGAATAAAGTCTTCTGAAAATAAGCTGTGAAAATCCTGTGGAGCGGAGGTGGGGAAGAGGGAGGAGGTGAGGGCTCCGTAGCTGGCTGGGGTGTTTCAGGACAGCACATCCGGGTCCCCGTTGGATCCGGAGAGCTGCGGTGTCCAGGGGAGTCGGGCACAGCGGAGGGCAGAAGCCTGGAGGCAGGAGGACGGTGCGGGGCGGCCCGCGGGCCGGACTCGGGAAGCTGCGACCTGCTGCAGTGCCAGTCTGCCCGCACGTGACGTAACTGGCAAGTCTCTCAGTGCTTTCCAGCGCCCGGGGGCCTCCACGGCGACCCAGGCCTGGTGTTGGCCCTGTGCAGGGCGGGCGGGCTGGGGCACCCACCGGTGGGCGGGGTCGGCAGCTTCCTCCGCTCCTGGGCAGCAGAGCGACCCTTGGGCCACCAGGGCTTCAGAGAAGCCACAGGACATCCGGAAAGAGAAGGTGGCCGCCCACTGAGGAGCGCACCGCGGCGGCGTCAGACAGCTGTGGCTGGCTCCACCCTGGTCTCCGCCTCCCTGTCACTATCCAGGCGAGGAGCTGGCGCTTTACTCGGGGCCCCCTGAGTAGTCCGGCACCACAGGCCGCTTTCTCTTTATGGAAATTGTCTCTCTGGGCCTCACTGGTCCTCTCTGGTCTAACTCGAGCTCCTCCCCCACACTCCGTGCTTATTTTCCCGGAAAATCTCCCACCCAGAGCTGCACCCTCGGCGCCCGCTCCGCGTCTCTGCCCTGCCTTCCGTATGCCCCGTCTTCCCCAAGGAAGCCCGCTGTGCCCTAGCAAATACGGCCTTGTCTTTCTGTTTCACCGCATGAATGTAGGAACCGGCTAACCGGTCTTCACACCCAGGCTGGAGCCCCGGCTCCTGCCTCTGCCCCTCTCTCCCGCCTCTCCCTCCGCAGGAGCACCCCAGCCCTCTCCTGGCCAGGCGCCCGCCCCCTCCCTCTGCCCCCGAGGGCGTCACAGCCCCGCTGAGTCCTCCGGGCCCAAAGGGGGCGCCCTCCAGCGGCACCCACCGGAAGCCCTTCAGTGCGCGCCCTCCTCTGCCTACGGCGACACGGGGGCTGTGTCCATTGAGTATAGGGAATGTATCCTCGTGGGTCTCTGTGCGTGGGCCTCATGTTCAACCCCCGCCCCGCAGTTCAGGGAGGGCCCGGTGCCCACTCGGTCGCCCGCGGGCACCACACGGCCTTGCGTCACAGCGCCCGCCCGGCTGCGTGTCGCCGCTCCCTTCACGGCTTCATGTTCCGCGGTCCCGGGAAAACGGAGGCCAGCTCCATGCCGGAAG
This sequence comes from Thryonomys swinderianus, assembly GCA_004025085.1. NCBI lineage: Eukaryota > Metazoa > Chordata > Mammalia > Rodentia > Thryonomyidae > Thryonomys > Thryonomys swinderianus. The sequence goes on from PVIC010014912.1 coordinate 18,133, forward strand.
CTTTCCAGTGATGCAAAGAAAGAGAACAGCAGAATGGAAGGTGTTGAAGCGGAATGTGAAAGACACGGGGACAGAAAGTAGACACCTAATGCACACGAGGGTTCTGGATTTCCCTGAGTAAGACATCAAAGTAACTGGAACAGAAGAGATAATGTAATTTTTAAATGTTTATGGAGCTAAAAATGTTTACTTGTGAAATTGGAAAGCCTTGATGCATTCTTGGCAGAATGAATACAAAAGAATGCGCGTGTTATTTGGGTAAAAATATAAGATAGCTTGAAGGAGCAAATAATCGATCTAGCTTTTAACATTTCTGTTGTAGTTTTTGAGGGGGAAATTTTGAGATATGAGTATTTCATGCATAGCCAGTTAGCCTCTCTTTCCAAGCCATGAAAGCAACAGAAAAATATCAGATAAACGAGGTCCAGAAAGGAATTGCTCAGGAACATTTTGAGGAATATCACAAGAATTATTATAACACATGCACCGCAGCATCGCACGTGACTGAACTGACCTGAACATAGATTGGTAAGCTCACACACACCCTTTTCATAAAGATGAAAGCAAAGCAATTTAATTGTATTTTTTAACTTCTTGCGGAAACGAGTTACTGGCTTTGGGTTGCTATTCACGAGGTGACAAGGCTGCCTGACCCTCTTCAGAGTCGGAGTTTTGACCCATATGAAATCACATCCCCAGGTCCACGGTGGTCTCGTCCCTGTGCGTGTGGCCTATGCGCTTCTCCTGCTCCCTCCTGGCTGAGTGCAGAGGAATCAGAACGTGCAGGAGGCAGGGCCTCCAGACAAACAGGAGCTCTGTCCTTCAGAGCCAGCAGAGCACTGTGTCCCTAGACTGAATCACAGTGTTGAGCCTCTGCAGCTACGGGGCTGTGTGTTAAAACCATCATCCTGATGAAAACAAACACCTACAAGAACAGCTCGAAGAGACCAACCTGCTCTTAGGGTCGTGTTTATTTATTAATTTTTTTTACTCTTTATCATGTATCAAGTGGCATTTTATTTTCCTTTTTATTGGTACATTTTATTAGTACATTAAATATACACAGCACAATTGCGTTCAACATTGAGAACTTGTACCAGTATATGACATGAGTCAATTCTCATTTTTCTCCTTCATCTGCCCCCCGTACTACCCCTCACCCCTACACGCAAAGGCTTTGTTTCCTTTTTTTACCATCAATTTTTTTCTTTCTCCTCATTACTTTCCCCTAAACCCCATTTCCCTTTAAATATTTACTATACTGCAATATCTATCATGCATTCGAGAACTCATTTACAACTTTGGTTTCTCATACCAGAGAAAAGCTATGATATTTACACATCTGTGACCTATTTATTTCACTTTTGAATATGTCCTGAAGGTACACCCATTTGAGTATAAATGGCTCAAACTCATCATTCTTTATGACAGAGTAATACTCCATTTTATTAAAAAAACCACATTGTCTTTATCCAGTCTAGAATTGATGGACCTTTGGGTTATTTCCAAGATTTGGCTGTCAAAAATTGAGCTGCTATGAACATGGGTACACATATGTTGTTGTGATACGAATCTTGTTCCTAGCAGGGGAATGGCAGGGTCAAATGGGACCTGTAATCCTAGTTTTCTGAGGAACCTCCACACTGATCTCCATAGTGGTTGTACAAGTCTACATTCCCATCAACAGTGGAGAAGAGTTCCATTTTTTCCATGGCCTCACTAGCATTTGTTGCTGGCTACTTTTTAAGCTATTTTCTTCTTTTTAATTGTCTGTTGTGGTCCACAGTATAAGGTGAAGAGAGAGGCCTTCTGTCTTGCACATGGTAATAAGCTGTGTTGATCTCATTTCATTTCGATTGTTCCATCCTGAGCTTTGTGTCATGTTTGCTTCATTCTACAGAGCTGTTATCACAGTAATAAGCACATCATAGGCATTTAGTAATTGAAGTTAATTTATCCTAGAAGTGTGCATGTGGAAAATTTATATTTTCTGAATCTCTGCATCAAAACAAGGGATCCTAATCTACCAAAAGACGCCAAAGCCGTACTTCATAGCTGATAATGAATCATCTAACAAATGTGGAGTGTTCCCTTCAGGAGAGCACAGCTGTGGCGCTGGAGATGTGAGCTGAAGGGAATGCAGTTCCTCCTGTCAGGAAATCCCCTGGGGAGCCAGACATGGAACAGATGAGCATGTGCAGAACCCCAGTGCGTGCTGACTTCTCCCAGAGTAAGCAGAGCAGAGACAGGTAGGGGAAGGGATCTGGGAGAGAAGGGGACTATTTTTCGCAGAAGGGATGATTGGGCAGAGAGAAAGAGAGAGAGAGAATGCCTCTCACCAGTTCTGCTGAAAAGAGATTGTAAACCAGGACAGAGCTCAGAATAGCCAAAGACTTGTGGGAGGAGTTCAAGCAAGAGCTATAAACAGGAAGAGGAAAGTGAGATGGAGAGAAAGTGACTTGTGGGCTATGCCAAAAAATTTGGATGGTGTGCCCTATGTGACTTTCCTTCATGCAAAAGCTCACTGGATGGTCACAAAGTAGCTGAAGGGTACTGGTATTATTTGTAGCTTTGAAAGAAGAGAGTAAGAGTAGGAGAATTTAAGTAATTCACTCCAAAGTAAAGGACGTAACAGCCAAGTTCAGATTATATCCTAAATCTGGTTGCCTCGAAAGCCTGCTCAGGAGGCCACTGGGAAATTCTCTCTTTAGAGTTTTATCAAGCCCTTCGGAGAGGAGAGATGGGTGCTATGATTACACTTTGTGCATCCCAGAGTGCAAGCGGCCGTCTCCCCCCAGCACCGTCCCAGCAGCCCACCACATTTCTTCTTCTGAGGGGGAGTCCAACATTTCTCCTCCATCCAAGGAGGTTGGAGAAATCTGCCTGGAGTAAATGACACCCAATTTCTCTGCTTTTATCTTATGTTGTTTGGATTTTTTTCCAGGTGATGTTCTTAAAGACACCCACTGTGTCCTGAGTGCTGTATCCTCCCTAGAACCAGGCACCGTGTGGGAGTTCGGGGCCTGATCTACAGTTTCATTCAGTTCGGTGCTGGTCCCGAAGCAAGGAGTGGCACCTGCCTGCCAGGCACTCAAATGATGATCCTATGAGAAGCCTAGGCGGTGAGTGGCCTGAGGGCGTGGAGGTGTTTCAGTTCCCCAGATGAGAGAGTGTGTGGAGAACAGGCGTCTTACGAGGTGTGTTGCAGCCAGCCAGCCGGAGTGAGCTGCATCTCCATCCTCCTGACGTGCGGTTTCTGCAAAGCACTTAGCGGTTATTTGAACTGTCTTGGTCCTCAAGTTTTACCTAATTCACAAATTTTGTTTTGGTTTTATGGCTGTAGAGAGCTATAGCACCAGAAATTTTTACCTAATCATATTGGTATGTATTAAGGAAGCATTTGATAAAAATAATTTAGATTCAAATTAAGCTCTGCAGAAATGTTTCTTTGAAAAGATATCCATACACAATTTAAACATAAATACTAATTTAAAATGTATATCACATATGTAGGACAGAATTCTTTTGTTTTGTTTTGTTTTGTTTTGTTTTTTTGAGACAGGGTCTTGCTTTGTAGTTCAGGCTGGCTCTGAGCTCACTATGTAGCCCAGGCAAGCTTCGAACTCAGCAATCCTCCTGTCTCTGCCTCCTGAGTGCTGGGATGACAGGCGTGAGCCACCACGCCCGGCCAGAATTCTTAATATACTTCAATAATATGTTGGCATCAGGACTGTGGCTCCAATGTATATAAGTAGCAAAATCTAAATGATTTATTCTAACTTAACTTCAAGCATATCCACAATAGTGCTCTTTATAACTAGAAACAAACTTTTACCATGAATCTTAATTAAAAATGATAAACGTGATATGATTAAATAATCTTATACTTTAACATTGTAGAGATATTTTCATCTGTTTGGGAAGTTGTTCACTGTGAAAAGACTACACAAAGGTTAAGTTCAGTCTTCTCTCTATTGAGATATGTGGTTGCAAGTCTCTAGTACCCATGCGAGAAATGCGTGCAGGGACCCAAAGGCCGGAAGACGCACGCAAATACGGGAGTGGGAATGAGCCCGTAGGGCTTAGGAGACTATGAGGCCTGGATTTTCTTCTTTGGTTTGTTGCGTTTTCTAACTTTGCCCCACTGATCAGCAATGAGTACTTCCGTTTAACAGTATTTAATTTTTTAAAAAGTGGCTTAAATGTTCTAGGCTATTCAAACTAACCGTATCACTTTGGAAGGATGCACCAAGGAGAGCACTCGTCAGACTACGTGAAACAGGAAAGAGAGAGAGGCCCAAGGCGCTTCGCAGGTTGGGATAATCCTTTGAGAAATGTGAAATAACACCGGAAGTATTCACTGGAAGCGGCAGGGTGGGGCACTGCCAAAGGCACACCTGGGAATAACTTACTTCAACACTAAACTATGGACAGTTTCTGACACCACTGGGATATAATTCTACTCTTTTTATCTTTTCCAAATAAAAATAACAGGAACCACTAGAATCAGACTGTAATTTTCTGCTGAGAAAGTGAAACTATCTGGGTGAACAGGGAGTAAATTTTAATCATTTCCTCCATAACCTACGGTCATGAAGAGAAAAATCCTAACCATTCATATAGTTCATGAGTAATACTTGAAATGATTTCTCCATAAAAATTTTAGAAAGCATAGAAAATTTCAAAACACAAGCCAAAACATTCATAGTTCTACTACCAAGGGAGGGGACAACGAACATTTTAATGAATATACATTTAGTGTTTTTCATCATTATATACATCTTAAAACTATCTGGAAATAATATGCTGTATTATACAGTAATTTTCATTTTAAATATGCTCAGAACATTTTTCTCTTTTGAAAGTCTTAGAAAACAAAACAACCATGAATATCCACCAATCTTTTATTAAATAAAATTTAAATCCTTATTTGGTGTCTTAGTTTTCATTTTGCTTATTATGTCAAATAATATTACAAGAGCATACAATTTTAGGCTGCTCTTAATTATTTTTACTGGGCCAAATTCCCGAGTTAGACTTTCTGGGTCAAGATAGCTTCACGGTATTCACACATATTATCACGTTTTTGTGCCCCTAGAGGAACAAAGATTCAGTGAGAGGTCTTGTTGAGGACCTGAAACCTTTCCCAGCCTCCAGGGGCGAACCCTGGCACCCCTTGAATTCCTACCCCTCTAACTTTATTCTGACCTAAAGAGGAAATGGAAGAGCCAGAGACACTAGAAGTTTCCTTCCTGCTCAAAAGGGACCGTTTTCCCACCTCAGTTCAGAGTTGGCAGAAATCAGGTTTGACGGTTCCCAGCCCCACAGCCCGACAGCCCCTCAGGGTGCAAGTCCCAGGAGTAGGATCAGGGCCGGGATGCCCTTCCCCTCGCTGGCTCACCCCCTGGATCCAGAAGTGGCCAAGGTGTGTGGGAAATAAGGACCACGCTCCGGAAGCGCCTGGCCTGCTCTCCAGCATTTCCGGGAGAGTCTGCAGGCCCGGGGAGAGGGACCCTGTACCCACAAGGGCGGGTCGCGGGCCACAGGCGGCAGTGACCGTCCCCAAGGAGGACAGTCGCTCTGAGATCCCAGCACGAAGACACCCAGTCACCTTTCTGTGAGTTACAAATCCCTACACTTGCCTTCTCTTCTGAGAAGTGCCAGGCGTTTCATACATTTAAAAAAATTATTTTTTACTCTTAAGAAGAAACAAATGTGCCTTTGGTCTCCGATCCGGGCTCAAAACCCCTCATACGCTATGGAGGTGCTTTGAAAGGAAGCCCTGCCGCGCACACGCGCTGAGTGTGAACCAGACAGCCCAGACCTGAGCCGGGCGCTCCCCTGGCTCGCGGCGGGCTCGGGCGGGAGGGAGGGTGCTGCCCGTGTGCCAGGCCCTTGGCTGCCCTCAGGGCGAGACCCTGCCTCACTTCACTCTCCCGCCGGCTGCCCGCCTGCCCGGAGCAGCCGGGTGGATGTACCCTTCGGTGCTCACCACAAAGGGAGAGCCACCGTTCTTGCATAGCAGGTGGTGGCAATTTAATGCCGTCTATGAGGAAGAAGCTCTGCCCGTCAAGTCCTTAAGTAAAATCTTTTAAACTCTGATTCTCTTAGTATTACTTATCACCCTTTTCCCAAAGGAGAACTGGCAATAAATTGCCCTGGCTTTTAAGCTTTCTGACTTCATCGCATTCCGAAGTGAATTTGGCGATGGCCAGGTGGGCAGCCCGCAGCTAGCTTCCGCGGCACCTGCGGGTTAATGAAGGACATGCCGGTCTTCCAGCTGGATTATGGTTGCCCTCTGAGTACGGGCCAGATTTCAGCCGGCACATGGCCTTCGTCTGGCCATGCTGCGAACGGCACACAGTGCACGGCTCCACGGAGCTGCAGGCCCGAGGTGTCCTGGGCACGCGCTGAACGTGGAGCTGGAAAGTGGCATGTGGAAGATGCCCACAAATTTCCTCCAGGAAGTCGCCGTGAGGGTGCGATTACATAGAAGGCTAATACGTTGACGGAACTAAACGATCATTAAAATTAGAACCACGCCTATTAAGGCTTCTTTGCCTCAACACATAATTTTCCATAAAAACAGAAGTTTGTGGTTACTGTTGTACAACTTTTGTTTTGCCTGTGTCAAAACCCTTTAGATATGCTTTCAGGCTGAGAGATTAAAAAGCTGATTCTTATTTCTAAGTAAGTGCTCTATGAACTAGAGCTCTGTTCATATTTAAAAGTTCAAAACAAAGGCAATTAAAAATGCTCATATTCCTGGCCTCTGACGGAGACCCCCAGAGCACAGTAATCAGTACATGTACCTGAGCACAGCTGGCACCTGCAGCTGGCAGAGAACGTCTGGAGCCAGGGTCTGACTGCAGAGTCCATGGTTTAGGGGGGTTTCCTTGAGGACTGCTCCCCCCACACCCCTTTCACTTGACACAGGCCAAGACACACGGGAAGTTTTCCCGAGAACGAGGTCTTCTGAACCACCCCATTTGCCTTTGGGCATCTCTGGATGGACTGATGCCATGGAGAGAACTTGGAGTCAGGTGTGCCGGGTACAAAGGAGAGCTGTGGGCGCCAGCTGGGGGAGGCCGGGGGCAACTGGAGCAGATCATGGCACATACACAGTCGATGCCCTTGGTCACGTGGAGCATGTGAAGGAGGCTTTCCCGCTGGATTAATGCCAGAACGCATATGCGTATGTGTGTGCATGTGTGTGTTTGCGCGTGCACGTGTGTGTGTGTTTACCAGCATCCGAGCCACACCTGGGCCTCTGACCCAGCAGCCTTTGCCTAGGCCCCCCTTTTGGCCTTGTCCTTCTCCTCCATGATGTCATCATGGCTGCCTTTGGGGCTTTTCAGGCACCTTCCAGTCCCATAAACAGCTGACGGCTGTGGCAGAGCTGCCGCTGGTGGGTCCTGGTTGGTTTTACTCCAGGGTCATCAGTAAAGATGAGGTGACCCCCATTCAAGGCTCAAAGTGACCAGTTAAACCGTATTGTCCTGCACTGTATTTTCTGAAAGAAGTGTTAGGTTAGTATTAGTCTCTGGAAGGATTTGTTAACAGAACCCTTGAGATTCACTAGGCCTGCATGCCTGGTGAGGCACCTCTTTGAGAGGATTTTCTCAGAACTGTTGATGGACAGGTGCTGTATTTGAATTTCTATCTTCGTTTAGGCAATGACATAGAAATAGTGATGTTATAGTTTAGTTCTAGAATGCCCCCAGATCACACATGTTCAGGGGCGGGACATTGGAAGGCAGCTGGGTCATGGGAGCAGTGGATGGGTCCACTGATGAGTCCATCACTCAATGTGCTGCAGAGAGTGGGCTGGTTGGGAGAGGTGGGGCTTGAGGGCCTTTGGAAGTGCATCTCTCTGCAGCTCATGCCCTGTGTTTAGGCTTCTCTCTGCTTCCTGGCTACCATGAGGTAAGCAGTATTTCTCCACCATTCCTTTCTGCCATACTGTTTCTGCCTTCGAGCCAGCCAACCACAGACTGAATCCCCCAAACTGTGAACCAAACTAATAATCTTTACATCGTGGATATCATATATATATATATATATATATATATATATATATATATATATATATATATTTTTTTTTTTTTTTTTTTTTTTTTTACTAGCAGTGGGAAGGATGACTAATACAGCTGATCAGATCATAATTCGGTAGAGCACTGGGTTAGCTGTGAGAGATCCATAGCTCTGAGCCTGCCCAAGTCTACCGAGTCGTGAGAAGCTGATTCCCCTGTGTCACTCGCTTCCCAAAGGAAAGAATGCTTACTTGACTGACTTCAGGGGTTTGGACTTAGAATCTTAAAAACAGTTCTGCAAACTGCAGAGTTGTCCCAAGCTGTGTGGGTTTCTTATTGGGAGCCCCTGTTACGCTCCTACCTGAAGGAGCCCGTCGCAGAGCTCCCTGCTCCTGCCCTGGCCTGGCACCGCGGCGGCTCTGTTTAGAGAAGCACTTTTTATGACAGCGCAGACTCAGCCCAGAGCGCAGGGTCACTGCTGAGTTTCCATTACAGATGCGCAAGCCTCATGCTTCAGTTTCTCCACATGTGGAGCTTCCCGAGCCCCATGTGTTGAGAGCCTCCTGGAAGAGACCCAACAGCTACAGAGCAGCGCTCCACACAGGCTTGGCCTGAGCATAACTTCAGCCTGAAGTTTGGGGGGTTGCGACGGGTCTCATCATGCAGTCTTTCAACATGGGGAGCTCGCCTGAGCGTGGAAAGTTTGGACATCTTTCAGTATGAGGGGTACAGCCTCTAGGATTGAGCGTCACGGAGCACCCTTTCACCAGAGGGGGCCTTATGTTTTCTTTCACCAGCCTGCTGACTTTCTCTATCTGTGTGGCCTTTTACTTAAAATAGTAAACAAAGATATCATTTGAAGTGTGGTCCTTTCCACGCTGCTGGGATTGATTTCTCCTTTGTCTCCTGAGGTTGAGAGCAGATCGGTCACAGCAATGGATCACAATGGATTTTGCATAGATAGTAATAAAAAAAAATCATGCCAGCTTGACCTCCTTTGTGCAGCACATACAACGTAGCTGCCAGAGGGAGAAGAATAGAGCCCGAGTCAGTTATTGATTCCTGGAGCTCCTCTCTGAAGCTAGCAAGCCGCAGCTGCACAATGTGCTTTGGCACCCAGAATGTGGCCGTGGAGAATCGGGGGCACATGCACACAGTACTCTGCCAAGCAGGGCCGCTCACCAGGGTGTAGAATGAAGAGGAGAGCCAGAGCTTTAATCAACAGGTCAAGTCCAAGTTTCCATGTGGTAGTTGGGATTGTAAGTGTCCCCCAAAGGCCCGTGCTTGACCCTCAGCCCGCAGGGCGGGCAGGGGGTGACGCAGCCTGGCAGGGCTTTTAGCTTCCCTGGGCTCATGCTGTCCAAGTGCCCCACGGAGTGCCAGTCTTCCCTCCTTTGCTTCCTGGCCACACGGTGAGCTGTTTTATTCTGCTTCATTCTTCTTACCGCTGCTTCACCAGGGTTGCGAAGGCAATGCACTGGAGTCCTGGAACTGCGAACCAAAACAACCCTTTTCTCTTCGGGAGCTGATGACCACTGGTTCTGGAACAACAGTGGCATGTGTCTAATAACTCATGAACCCGTCTCTTCGGTCACCTTGAGGCCAGTATCATGATGTCGTGACATCATCCACGTTTCTGAGGCAGACACAGACCCCAGAGAAAGGTGGGCCTGAAAATAAGTTCACCAGCATGCACTCCTCATGCAGCGGTCCACACAGGGCGGCCGTGACTCAGAGACTCAGCGTGGACAGACTGGGACCAGAACCCTCATTCCTCCTCTCCACTGTGTGCCCTGTACCGGTCAATCCAGGATGCCCACTGCGCCCGGCAAAGTGTCTCTGTCTAGGAAAACATTTGTTGCATTCTTTTTCCTCTTTATTTTATTTTCATCAGTATAGGTTTGTTGTGCACAATGTTTACATTGCTCGTGTGGAGTTGGTGCTTGTCTATAACATGTCTATCTTTTCATCTCCTTTCGCTCCTGTCCCTTCCCTTCCCCCCATGTCTCCGCTTCATTCCCATCTGAGAACCATCTATCACCCTCCACCTTATTGTCTTTTCTGTGGCTCTTTATGTATGATTTGGGTTTCTCCTAGAAAAGAGGTTGTGCAATATATGCGTCTCTCCTTTTAAAAAGCAAATTTATAAGCCAGTAATTTCCATGGGGGGACTGAAGCAATTGCATAGAACGTGATCCTGAATCGGGAATTCATCAGGAAGCACCATCGAGGCACAAGTCAGCAGGGAACTGAGTTCCCAGGCCATAGGTTGAGGAGTTTCTCTTTAAAGGGCCAGGGTGAGATAGTAACTATTTGTGGCTTTGTGGGTCATACAGTGCACTGTTGAGAAGACTTAACTCTCCATTGCATTGCAAAACCGGCATAAATAATACTTAATCAATGATCGTGGCTCTGTCCTAATACAACTCTATTATAACAAGGGCAACGGGCAGGCTGTAGTTTCCTGACTCCTGCTACCATCCACTGAGCACGATACTTCATGTGTGGACAATTAAAAATTCTGTTGATGACCATCAGTGTCCATTATGTACTGCTGCAGATCTAGAAATAAGTTAAGACCCAGTTTTATCCACTGTTCTGTCCTGGTGTGCAGCAGAGACCAGGATGGAGTCTAATAAGCAGAATTTTCTCCTTGGGAGACTCTTATGTGTGCTGTCCAACCTGCTTGGCCTGGCCTGGGGCCCATTCCCGGGGTTCACTCTCACACCCCAGCTACTGGCTGTGTGTCGGGGCCTAATGATGGTGGGTTTGTCCTTGAAACAGATCATGGGTTTATGCTTAGCTCCAACTTCCACCGCATGAGACCTGTGCACCTGCCTTATCTGCTGCATTCTTCACAGCGAGCCAGGGAGCTGGACCCCATTCTTCCAGCTTACACATGGGACAGTTTGGGCCCCAGAAGGTAAAGGCCCATCTCCCATTAATTCCACACTAGTTGGTAGTGGAGCTTGGGTTCAACCCAAGACCACAAGAACATTATTACAGATGTGATACACAGCAGATTTTTTTTTAGCATAAATAGTTTATTTTGCAAAGAAGAGGATAGATAGGAAACATCTTGATTCCAAACGAGGGAGCTGCGAGGAGGGCTGGGTGTGCAGGACCACTTCTAGGGTGGGTTTTTGTTTTGTTTTGTTTTGCTTTGTCTTAACATTAACATTGCGGCCACGAGCTGGAAAGGACATGCATTCTTCATTCTTTTTTCATTACTTGAGAATTGTTGCAACCATTATGCAAAACCAATAAAAGGAAAAAAAATGTTTAAATGTCATCTGGCAACGCCCAGCTGTGGGGCAGCACCGGTCTCCTGGGAGAACAATATGCATATTGTAAAATTTCCTGAGAGACAATTTATGGTTTTGAGAAAACAAAACAGGAAATTGAATTAAAAGGAGAAACATATTTAAATAATGCTCAAGTGATGACATAACCAGAGTCCCCAGATCACAACGAGAGTCAGGCTTTGTTGGCTGCAAGTGTTTCTGGCCTCGGCAGGCAGCGTCCGGAAGGTCACTGAGGTGTTTTCTTTCACTGCTACCACATCACAGCGTTGAGGAGATGGGGAAACCTGACTTCTCACATGGGAACAATCCCCCTAAGTACAAGGTGTCCGGTGTATCTTTACGGAAAACTGCAAAACACGACCTTGACTCTGACCTTGTGGACTCTGGTGCCTGGAATAGAAAGTCCGTGCCTGATTAAAACCAGTATCCGTCTGTACCGTCTTCTGCTAGCTTCCATTTCATTTTCCAAGGTCCCGGAAGAGCAGAAAGTAAAAGAGAAAATCAGTAGATGCTTGAGTAAATTTAGATTCTGAATTTCACACTATGCTGAAAGAGGGTCATTTTCTAGTTATGACGCTTTTATAATAAGAAAGTTTTTACACACTTTGCGATTTCTTTAATTCTGCAGCGAAAATGTATGGATTAAGTTATGGTACAGCCTCTTTGAAAATCTGCCGATTTTCTGCTTTTTGTATCGGGCTGAGTTTGCGAACGGCACGTGTGGGCTTCCCCTTGGGTGTGCCTGACAGACGCCCCCCGGGATGCCCGCCCCGCCCTGGGTCCCTGCATCTTTAGCTGGCCAGGAATTGCATTTGCATCTCATCCCCTCCGCCTGAGCAGAAATGTAGTTCAGGGAGAAAGTCGTCCTGCTTATTAAGATGCCGAGAGCGCCGATCCTGGCGAAGATGCAGGTAGAAGAGGAGGTTGAGCTTGCTTGAAAGAATCGCAGTAACATAATGACCAGGAGTGGGGAGAAGTCATGAGCACCAGCGTGTGCTAGAAGGCCGAGGGCTGTCTCTGGGGGAGGACAAAGGGGATTTCTAGGGTTTACTGTGCTTTATAGATTTGTGTAAGCAAGTCATAAAACGCAGTGGAGAATAACTTTGCCAATATAATATTAAATATAGTGCAATGACTGTATCACTGCGGGGAGGCACTTTATACTTGCTGTCTCAATATCCCACCCCTTTCTTAGGGTGGAGAAATATTGTCACGAGTGTGTGGACCACAAAGCCCAGGCTCAGGGACGGTGAGTGATTTGTCCGTGTTTCTTACACAGCTAGCTAGCTTCCAGTGGACTGGGGAGAGGATCCGAGCCCGGGATTCCCGCCCAGAGCAGCTTCCCTGAAGCATGGTGTGTGATCATTATGGCTTTAGACTGTGTTCGGCGACATGAAGAAGAAAATCTTCCAGTTGACTGTGACCTCGAACCATCATGGAACTGTGAGGAGCTCCAACTAAAGGCCACAGTGCACACATTTTGGGGTTTTTTTGCCTTTTTTTTTTTTTTTCCACAATGCCACCTAAATCATCTTGGATAAAATCGAAACGTGTTATGATGAAGAAACTAATTCTCTCCAGGACTATTTTTTCCCTTCACAATACCACGTGGATAGCTTTACTTGAAGAATTATTTTTTCCCAAACTAAACAATATTATTTTCAGCTAGGATTTGCCATTGTGTAGAAATATGTTTTGTTCATTGTGTAGAGTGTAATCAAGATTGAAACAAATTCAAAAATCTGTCCCAAAGATATGGTTGAAAAGTACCAGCAGATGTGAATTCTCAGAACGACTGCTTGCCATGATTTCTACTTCCAAGGAGACTGGGAAGACTTTCTATCTGACAGAGCTAATTAGAAAAGTAAACCCTTCCCTACGCTATCTCCACCAAGGAAACCATCCGTGTTATGCTTTTTCATTTTGTTAATTCAATGGCAGGGCACAGTGTTCTGCTGCAGTTCTCTGGAAGATGGAATCACATAAATACGGAGCCGAGAGAGCGCTGTTACAGATGGCCGATGAAAAGAGCTGGCTGGGGAAGCTTTCGAATTTCCTGCTTACACAACACCAAGCACGGTTTTAATATGAAACCATCTTAAAGTTCTTGAATTATCGTGGGGATACTTTTACCTACAAATTTCTTTTTAGACTGATATTGCCACAAAGATAGGAAATGTTTCCAATCCCAAACAAATGAGCTACTGACTAATTGAGGCCCTTGGGCCTCAACCCGAAGGAGCTTTGTGCTGGAAGAGATCTTGAGATACAGAGGGAGGGGAAACTCTGCTATTAGTTAATGAGCCCCGGCTTCCCCTCCAGCAAGCCCGCTGCCTCTCCTGCAGTGGTTTCCCCGGACAAGTGCAGACAGGAGGGACGGGAGCAGAGGGCAGACGCAGCTATGGCACTTTGGAAAGCTTGTGTCACGCCACAAAGCAGCATCTGTAAGCCTGAAATGGACCCAGTCTACACTCCCATTTCCATCTTAAAAGTCACAGATGTGTAAATACCGTGTCTTTTCTCCGGTATGAGCACCTGTAGATGTAAATGAGTTCTAGAATGTATGATAGATTTTTGTGAAATAGGAAATATTCAAAGGGAAAGTGGTAGGGGAAAATAATGAGGGGAAAGAATAAATATGATTTAAAAAGGAAAAGAAAGCACACATATATGGGGGTAGGGGGTTGTAGGGTGGGTAGGGATACGGGTAAATGTGAGAATTAACTCATGGCATATACTGGTACAAATTCCCCAGGGTTGAGTGTGATTGTGAGCTGTGTACAAAATGTACTAATAAAGAATTCAACTTGAAGAAAGAGATTGAAATGGACCAGGCTTCTGCTTCTCTCCAGTGCCCAGATCAGGTATCTTAGTACAACAAGATCGCCAAGGCCTTTCGGTGCCAGGTGCACTCTGCACCCTCCCTAGGAAGACCTGGCTGCCCAGCCCGGCATCTCAGTTACTGTCCCAGGAGCTTTTACATTATTATTATTTTTTCTCTCAAATTGTGTTTCAGTTTTAGTAATCTTTGATCACTTACGATGTAGCGCTTGAAATGCTCCCATCAGACAAGAAAACATGTTTCTGGAACTTCTCGTACCCAGCTCTCTCAGGTGGTGGGTCAAGGAGGTAGGACAACGAGCATCTTGAAAATGGACTCTCTCTGTTCAGGACAAAGGGTGTGAAATGGGGGAGGAAGAAGACGGAAGTCTGAGCGACGTTTTCTCTTCCGCTGAGGGCCGTGGCAATGAACAGGACACCCTTGTTTATGCAACACTGGGCCGGGAATGACCACGACTGAAGCTGGCTGGGGCCGAAACAGCAGCGGTCCCAGGACCCAGCTCCGTTCGTAAAACACAAATCCCTTGCACTGCCTGTGAACGAAATTATTGACTGGCATGCTAAACCTATTACATATGTATTTTGCAAATTTTGCAATGAGGGAAAATGCTATGTAAAAATTTTTACAGATGCCGAATGACTGTAAGTGTGGTTAAAGATGTGGTTATGCTCCAGCTCTGTTCTTTCGTGGATTGCTATTAGCTTACATTTGAAATCTCCGTTGGCCACGTATTCCATTGTTCTTCCAAATGTAATCATTTCTCTCTTTTATCTGATCTCCTACAGTCTCTCTGTTTTCATCAATATCTGACAGCAATTCCCACAGATCCAATATAGTCCACCCTAATATCCTTATGTGTACTCTCTGTTTTCTTTGAAATCTAATACCTTACCAGTGAAATAATTTATTGTGCTTTATTTAGACTCATTTTTTGCATGTGTTTTGATATGATCCTTTTGAAAGGGGTTATTTGGAAATTTAAACCAACTGTTCAGCAAAAGTTATGAAAGCATGATTAAGAGTTTTTCTCTCTTCTTAAATCCCTTTTTAAGCCTGCACTTTTTTTAGTGTGCTGGGGTAGATGCGATGAAGTCTGGGGGTCTGCCAATGATGAGACGAGGACGCGGGATACTTCTTCAGGCCCCAGCTAAAGCATAAAGCCATGCAGAAGGTCCAATGAGCCAGAAAAATCAGTGACAGTTCTATTATTCCCATTATGTGGTTGTCAGAACCTCGAGATGTTTGATTCATTGCGTGTGACCTTCTGGTTGAAAAAGCAGAGGCACTAGCACACTTGCTGATAAATAAGTCAGACCTCCTTGGTTCTGAACTGTACATGCTACATTTTGATTCATCTGAAGTCCTAAGAAATGTGTTTTACAGGCACTATCTGAGAAAGAGTTTTTATGAGTACACTACAGTCTAATATGCACATTGTTAGATTAGGGGGACAATTTGTTCCAGTGAAGTGGCTGGCACACAACTGTAAATCTCAATAGATAGGAAAATATGTTTTTCAATAAAAAAGAGAGGAAGAGGCAGCTGCAGAAAGCAAGCACATAACAGGCTTTCAAAGGTCCCGCTTGAATGGCCTTTTAGAAAACTAGGTCTCTCGCAGTGCCCAGCCACATTCGTCCTTTTCCAATGTCCATGGTTTCTCTTCTCTCCAATACCACTTCTCTTTTCTCTTCATTCTCTTCCTTCTTACTCAAGAATTGTTGCATGGATGAGCCAAAAAGGTTGAGGCAAGAATAAAAAATGGTTTGCTTTATTGCTAACCTGGGAAAATATGTTTCTCTGCCAGTGTTGTGGTGGTCAATATTTTTTTTTTTTTTGCCTTCATTCTCACATAGCACTATTCCTGGCAAGATAGAGCTTGCCATTTAAATACAATTCCATCATAAATAAGTAGACAATGTTTCTTAGTTAGAATCTAAAGACTCAAACTTTTACTTTTCTACTCATGCAAGATTGCCTTTCCACTGTGAATTGCTGAAGGCCACTCCTGTCCACGTAGTGGACAGTCCAGGGATCTCTGGATAAATAAAACGTCCGCTTCGTTACCTGAGACATGAGCATGCAAGCCCTCAGCTCTTTAAGACAGTGTCAGGAGCTCGCTCTCTTTGTCTGAAGAGACCCAGTTCTCACCTAGACGAGAGTGACCACAAGCATTTATTTAATAAATGGTTATGAGTGCTTCAAGTGCTCTGAACACAAACTACACAAAACGAAGATAGGGACCTTCATGTATTAGTTTATGCTTATATAATATACAGCCATTTTAATTAACTGAGGAACTAGCCAGTTAATTGTTTGATGGTGTTGACTGCACTCAAATTCTGATCCACAGTTATGGATTAGGTGTTAGAAATCAGACTTCTCCAACTCTCCAGAAGTTCTCAGTCTACAGTGAAGACATCTACATACAAGGAGTTGTTATAACTGATGAACAGGAGAAGGGGTGGATCAATACTAATGGGTCATAAAATTTCATATCCAGCAGCCAATTGTTTCTCCAGATATAACACATTAAACAAAGAGCAAAATAAAAACTAGATAATAGAAAGTAGTGAGATAAATATTTCTCAGAAAGGAAGTGGATCAAGAGAAGGAGAGGAAGAAAGAAAGAGGACATGAAAAAAAGGAATTAAGATATATTATATACAGGTACCAACTCCACGCAAGGAAAGAAACATCTTGTATTATGACCATGTACTTGAAAAATTCTATAAATATGCGAATATCTTCATCTTCCCTCTATTAAAAGTAGTGGATAAGAGGAGAAGAAATAAAACTATGAATATTTATTCATGCAAAAAGAGCACTTGGACATCTACTCTGAGGTATAAGAGCAGAGGAAGAATTGTCAAACCGGGAAGATGCTTGCAAAATGAATAAAAGAGGGTTCTTTGAAAGAACTTGTCCTACTGTGTGCTAGACATCAAGCCACACACTAGGGAAAACAATTGTGTACAAGTCTGAGATTCCCTCCCTGGAGGTGCTTCTTTTCAAGATGAAGAAACAGCTAAAGAAACAAATACGCAGAGCAATAAAATGTGTACAGTAAAAAGAAGGTGATGATGGGAAGGAAAGGAGGGACTGTGATGTTTAAGTCTACTGCCCTGGGAGTGGCCATGACGACTTTTATAAGTGGCTAATTCTCAAGCTCATCCCGAAAAGTTTAAGTCAGTCGTGCGAAGGGAGGGCTGGAGCAGGCGCCGCGGGCGGAGGCGCCGGGGGGAAGGGACAGCAGGGATTCGCTCGGCTGGAGCCTCCCGCTTTGGTGTTCAAAGCTTTCCGAGACACCTGGAGGATACACTCATAAGTGAAATCCATAGATCACAGATAGACAATTCCCGGATCTTCTCTTTGGCATGAACACCTGCAGATGCAAATGAGTTCTAGAAAGTAGGACAGCTTTTATAGAGTGGAATATTTCTATAGGAAACTTGGTGTGGGAATGTGATGAGGGGAAGGAATAAATACGATACAGAAAGAAAATAAAAGAGCATGTATAAGGGGGGAGGAGGGGGGAGTGGGTAGGGATATGGGTAAAAATGAGAATTAACTTGTGGCATATACTGGTACAAATTTCCCAATGTTAT
>PVIC010014913.1:0-35925 GCA_004025085.1 Thryonomys swinderianus
GGGGGACAGAGAGGAACAGAGAGAGGCAGAAACAGAGCTTTTTGTCGGCCAGAGGCAAGCTCTCTCCCGGAGGCCCCATCTCATTAGCTCAAATTAGCTTCGATTGGTTCACCCCATACTCTGAGGTTTGTGACTCAGCTACACGGGACACCACCAGGAACCACTGTCCTGTCAGACTCAGGGGCTGGAGGGCAGAGTACGGCTCCCGGATACCCCTGACTCTCGGGCCCCAGGACCTCACAGGGCCTCCGTCTCCAGAAGTCGTGTGCCCAGGTCAGGGAGCCTGGCATGGCTGAACGGAGATGTCCTTCCAAAAATGCCATACCCAGGGGCCTGTTGCTAAACCCCATTGCCCAGAGAAACCACAATTAGTAATTTTAATAAATCCTGTAATTTCCTCTTGAATAGCATAATTATATTGCTTGGCAATGTGTGTATGTGTGCTAAAAGCATTAATTTGTTCAGAATAAACATCTGAAATACGCTGCAGTCGCAGGAAAGCTTGATGACCTGTCCTGACTTTTCAGTGTCCTGAGCCTAGACTAGAAGGGCCAAGCCTCTCCTGGCGCGCAGAGAGCCCGTGCTCAGGCTGGTGCGGGCAGGGCACCCCGGCACCTCCCTGCTGTGGGTGTCTGCAGCGTTGGTCCCACTTCTCGCTGCCCCAGGGTGCCACGCCTGGCCGGACTGTCGGTGCCTCCTGTGCGTTGCGTTGCGGCCCGGCCAGCAGATGAGCAGGCCGAAGGGGTTCACTCCGCGCTGGTGCGAGGTCTGGGCCCTTGCGCCGGCCCCAGGGCAGGCCAGGGCTGGGGGAGGGCAGCCCCTTGCAGCTTGCTGAGCCGGAAGCCGAGAGGAGAGGAGGGTGGGGAAGGAGAGGACCCCTCTCGCCTCGGACAGCGGGTCGAAGACTGCAGCGGCTGCTGTTTGCGGCCGGCCCGGCGTCCTGCTCCGTGGGTCTCCCCACCTGCACAGGCAGAGGCCGGCCTGTCCCTCTGAGCGCGCACCCAGGTCCCCATGCAGCTGCGGAGTCACCTCGGGCAGGCCCTTCCTTGGGCTCCTCACCCTGGGTGAGGGCGGCTCTGAGCTGCGTGCGAGCCCTGCGCTAGTGCCCTGCCGGCGCGTCCCGCAGCATGCCAGCTGGCTGCTCCACGGCCCAGCCACAAGCCACTGCAGTCTCCCTCCCGAGGTGGCGGGGCCCCGACCTGGCACACCCTGTGTCTGTCAGAAGCAGGCAGCACCCACGCCAGTCAAGGTGGGTGGTGCGGCCAGGGGCCAGCAGATGGCAGGGGAAGGACTCGACCCAGGGTCAGCTTTATGCCATCTGCTTTTGTTTGCTTATTCGTTTTGCTTTGGTTCAATGTTTTATTTGTTTATTTTTCCAGCACTAGGGATTGAACCCAGGACTTTCATCCTCAGTGGGATACACAGCTCCTCTTCCTTTCTTTCTTTCCTTCCTTCCTTCCTCTCTCTTTCTCCCGTTCTCTCTTTCCTGACAGGGTCTTGCTTTATAGTTCAGGCTGGCCCGGAGCTCACGGTGTGGCCCAGATTGGCCTCGGACTCACAGCAGTCCTCCTGCCGCTGCCGCCCAAATTCTGGGATGACAGGCGTGGGCCACCACACCCGGCACTGTGGCGTGTGGTTAACAGGGATCAAACCGGCAGGACCTTGTGCTTTCGAGGCAGACGCCGGAACCACTGAGCTGAATCTCCGGCCCTTCATTTGTTTTCATGGCAGGTTCTCCCTACGGCCCAAGTCCCCAGCGAGGCCCGCCCAGCCGTCTCTCCGCCTCAGCCTCCGGGGCACAGCAGTGGCAGCTGTGTGTCATCACCTCCGGCCTCCACCCGGGGTGGGGACTGACCGGTGTAGGGGACCTGCCCACGGAGCCGGGGGTCATTTAAGCAGCACTTCCAGAGATCCGTTGCTTTCCAGGCTCTCTGAGACTCGGTTTACCTGTAAGTCAAAACACGATCTGTAGGGAGCAGAAGAGGGAGCCCCAGCCTCTAAAGGGAGCCCCGCACAGCCCAGGGCCTCCTCTGTCCTCCTTTGCCAGGGCACAAACTGTGCTGAGCCAGCAGGTTCTGTGCTCTGGGCGGCGGCCCCTCCCCCTGCCGCGGGTGCCACTAAGGGCGGGGAAGGTCCGCTGAGCCCTGCCCCAGTCTGGCTACAAGTTGTCCCCGACCTTCATTTGTTTGTTTGCTTTGAGTTATGTGGTCCAGGCTGGTCTTGAACTCAGTATGTAGCCGAGGCTGGTCCTGAGCTCCCAGTGACCTCCTGCCTCAGCCTCCCGAGTGCTGGGTCTTCTCACACATGCGCGGTCGCCAAAGTCTGGTGGGACAGTGGGAGACGGTCCGGCCTGCGTGTCTAACGGCTCAAGACAAGAGCCACTTTTAGAACAAGAGGGAGCAGAGATGGCCCTGGAGGCGCCCGCAAGGTTCCTGTCCAGACACCCGCCGAGTCACTGCCTTAGAGCAGCAGGGGGATGGAAGGGACGGAGGCTCGGAGGGCTGGCCGGATCCTTCACTGCCCTGCCAGGACTCCGGGGGCCAGAGGAGGGGAGGCAGGCGGGGCAGGCAGCTGCCCCTGCACGGCGCGCCGCCCAGAGACGCCCCCTGGTGGTGGCAAGAGTAATTTTGTTTTCTTCTGTTTGCTCCTTTCTGTTCCTGTTTTGTGCCAAGCAACTTTGGAGATAATAAAAGGTTATTATATCATATTTTAAAGTTTATTTTTGAGATGGGATCTTGCTATGCCCAAGGTGTTCTCAGACTCCTGGCCCGGAGTTATCTTCCTGCCTCAGCCTTCCAAGAAGCTGGGACTGTAGGCACAAGCCTCTATGCCCAGCTGGAGTATTTTATTTATGCCGTGGCGTTTTGGGTACTGGTGTTGGAACCCAGGGCCTCACACACGCTTGGCAAGGCTTCCGTCCCTGAGCTGGAAAGGCCGCCCTCCGCCCAGTCACTGACCTGACGCTGCCCTGGGCCTGCCCTCCTGTCCGCCCAGGACACACAGCCCCTTCCTGCCTGGACTGCGGCGATTCTGAGCCCAGGGGCACCCATCATGCTCCTGTGCTCCTTGTGGAGAGTGACTCTGAGCTGAGGCGCCCTCTTTCTGAAGCCTCTCTGCCTTCCTGGCTGCTAGCAGCCCTGACGTGGGACAGCTCGAAGCCCGCTGGCTTCGACCTTTCCCCCTGACTCCTTCGAGGTGAACGTTAGGGCTGACTGGGGTGAGGAGGAGAGGACGGGGGATCCCTGGGGGCAGGAGGGCACCAGCCAGAAGGGAGGTAGGGCGTGGCAGGGCCTCGCCTGGGCCTCTGCATCTGGCCGGGGATATAGCACAACAGGGGTGCAGAGCCCCAGGAGACGGGGTGGAGGGCTGCGGCCACGAGGGGCCTGCCCAGAACACGCACAGCGCCCGGGCCATCCCGCCTCAGGGCGGCTGGCAGCCAGGCAGGAAGAGAGGCTTCAGAAAGGGGGCCGCCGGCAGGCCGGGCTGCCGACAGAGAGAAATCCCTGCTGGCCTCAGCAGAGAGCCAGGGCCGGGCTCGAGTCAGGTGGCACAGTCACTGCCCCAACCGGGGGTGCCCGGGACCCCCACAGCCCTCCACGACGCAGCTTCCCTGGCACCTGACAACCTTGCAGAACAAGGAGGGGAAGTGAGGAAAGCATGATTTGGAAAGGCGGGTACACAGGAGACAGGGTGATGTGGCCGGGGGCACAGGGACCCCCAGGCACCATGGCAGCTGGACACAGGTGGCAAGGAGGGTGACTCAGACCCCGTGAGCTGTGGGCTCCGGTGGCTGAACTGGGGGGCAGCAACTGATGGATAAAAGAAGGGGTGACCCCCCCGTCCGGGCAAGAGAATCTCGGCACACACACTCTTTCTGTCTCTCTGTCTCTCTCTGTCTCTGTCTCTCTCTCTGTCTCTCTCTGTCTCTGTCTCTCTCTGTGTCTCTCTGTCTCTCTCTGTCTCTCTCTCTGTCTCTGTCTCTCCGTCTCTGTCTATCTCTCTGTCTCTCTCTGTCTCTCTCTGTCTCTGTCTCTCTCTGTCTCTCTCTGTCTCTGTCTCTCTCTCTGTCTCTCTCTGTCTCTGTCTCTCTCTGTGTCTCTCTGTCTCTCTCTGTCTCTCTCTCTGTCTCTGTCTCTCTGTCTCTGTCTCTCTGTCTCTCTCTCTCTCTGGCAGCAGGGGCCTGGCGGGAGCCTCATCAGGTGTGACTGTCTTCATGCCAACTCTGTGGGGAGCGCAGTGGGGACAGGGACAGAGACACGGTCCCATGAGACCCATCTGCCCCTGTCCTGGCGGCCCCGAGAGGCCCAGGCTGCTGCTGAGCTGTCTCTGTGGCCAGGGCCCGGGGCTGAGCTGTCTGGTGCTGGGCTGTGGCCCCTGCTCTGGCCCCAGACCCAGGCAGGAAGGGCCAGTGGCCCCGTGTGGTAGGAAGACGCAGCCAGACTACCTCCCCGGATGGAAGGGGAGCCCGGGTCAGCGCCTCACTGGGGCGGTGGTTGTCATAGGCAGGCTGGGCTCCAGACCCGGCTCCTGCGCCAGCCAAGCCAGGCCACGAGGCGAGAGCAGAGCAGCCCGAGAGGGCCCGAGGTCCGAGCGTCTCTGGGAGACTCGCAGAAATGCCAGCAGTGCCCCAGGGTGAGGGCGGGGGGAGCGGCTCCCCTGTGCTGCTGAGGGGACGCAGCTCAAGCCCCTCGGGCGCGGTGGAACCTCAGGGGCGTCCACGGGATTTGAAAACCTTCCCTGTGTGGAAGCCGGGCGCTTCAAGGTCCGCGGCTCAGGCACCTCAGGAAGCGGCGGAGGAGAAGGGGACGCGGGGATAGGGAAGGCCAGGGCATGGATTTCAGAGGCTGGGAGGACTTCAGCTGTCCTCCTCAGGGACAAGAGCTCAGAGGACAGAGCAGCATGCCGCTGGCTTCGGGGCACTGTCCTTTGGACTGGCCATTCCCCACACGGTGGGTGGAAGGGCAATCGAGGGGCAGAGGACGGTGCCCCACGAGGTGAGCAGGGCCAGCTGTGTGTGACGACGGTTGTCTGGAGACGGGGCGGCGTGGGTGTACATTGTGGGATCCCCGGGGCCTCACTCAGAGCTCCAACCCCAGCCCTTTTTTATTTTGAGACTGAATCTGCTAAGCCACTAACTTGCCCAGGCTGGGCTTGAGCTTGTGATCCTCCTGCCTCGGCTTCCTCCGTGCTGGGAGTACAGGTGTGCACCACCATGCCTGACCTGTGCACCCTTTCCGTGCACCAAAGCTGGGCCCTCGCATCATACTTACCTCCCAGCTCTCTGCCTTTTGATGCCACCTCCTTGGAGGGAGGTGCCAACAGATGAATCTTGAAGGGACAGATACATTCAGACTGGAACACAGCTTTATTTAGAGGAGCCTCAAGCTGGAAAAGACCCTGGCAACCCTCTAGAGCAGACCACAGCAGCAGGTTTCGGGGGGCTTATTCGTGCACTGCTGGACAGTCACGACACGCAGCATAGACAGGCCTCACAGAGGTGAAGCTGAGCAGAGGCTGGGCACAGAGCTGCACCCCGCACAGCTGTGGGCACACCCCGCCCGCGGCACTGATGCTCACGTGATCACTTTCGGGCCCGGACACTGACTACAGGGTCCTGCGCCTTGCTGGGGTGGCACCGGAGGGTCCCACCGCGCACAACACCAGGCTGTCTTTCCAGAGGAAAGGGAACCGCGCGGCCGCGTGAGCAGGGATGCCACGCCCCCGGCCTGGAAGAAGTCACTCTGCCCGTCGGGCAGAGCGGCGAGGGCCACCGTGGTTCTCTGCGGAAGGACAGAGCGCCCTGGGCGGGGAGGGCACAGGTGGAGATGCACAGAGCTGGGCAGTTTCAAACACGCCCCTAGGAGGAAGAGCCCAAGGGTGTGCTCAGGCGCTAGCTGGCGGCTGGCTGGCGGCCGCGGTCCTGCCGCACGGCCAGCACTTTGACGGGCGGAGCCTTCCTGCCCACAGACCAGCCACGGCCTCTCCAGACCTGGGCTTCATTCACGCTTCTCTTCACCCCTGGTAATGACGAGGACTCCCGCGGCTGCGCAGGGGCTCTGGTTAGGTCCCCTTGCCCTGTTCCCTCCAGATGGACAGGTGGACAGAGAAGGAAGGAAGGAGGGAAGGGCGGAGGGACCCGTGAGTGGGCGGGCGGGCGGGCGGGCGGGCGGGCAGACTGACAAGTGAGCAGGTGGGCGAAGTGCTGGGTGGACGCGTGATGGGCAGTGAATGACAGCACGGGTGGGTGACCCCTCGGAAGCATGGGGTCTCTGTGCCAGCTGCGTCCACAGAGTGCGAGCCACCCCAGACCCGGGCCCCAACCTCCCCCAGGGCCTCTGTGCCCCCCGTGCCAGCGGAAAGTCTAGTCACTACCATCCCTACTGGGCGAAGACACGTATAAACAGACACCGGGGTGAGACTCGGGGGTCTGCCTGACCCTGGGCGCGCAGGAGAGGGGCTGGCGCAGCCCAGGCAGCTGGGACAGGGGGGCAGGTGAGCCCCCGAGGCCCTTGCACTCAGTGCTGCCACCCTGTCTCACCTGCCCCAGCACCAGCGTGCCCAGCTCTGCCAGCGCCTACCCCTTGCTGCTGCGAAGACCTGCCGAGAGGCGCGCAGTGCTCTGTGTCCAGCCCACCAGAGCCGGGCTGGAGCTCCCCACCTCTGCCCCCTCTTTGCACCTGGGGACCTTCTGGGGCCTGGGCGCGCGCAGTGAGAGGTGCTCGGCGCCCCCTTCCGGCGACTGCCCCATCCCTGCCGCCGCTCACAGCAGGAGGCCAAGGGAGGCGGGAAAAGGCCTGGGACCCAGGGAGCGAGGGGAGGTCTCCGCTCCTCCGCACACACGTTTCCCCGACCCCACCACGGAGGTCCCTTCCGCAGGCGATCTGCGCCGTCGGGTAAGCGGCCCTGCCCCTGCTTGGCACAGCAGCCCTGTTTACCGGGTGACTGGGGCCCGGGGCAGTTGCTTCTCACCCATGCCCATGAGAGGTGCCAGGGCAGGAGCCAGGACCCCATACTCAGCAGGGGAAGCCCAGCTCTGGGGGGTGGGCACCATCGCACGCCAGCAACGAGGTGCCAGGCCAGGGTCACTGCTGGCCCTGTGGCTGTCTGGACCGTCCACCTCGGGACAGGCTGGAGTCCTCGTGGCCCAGAGCTGCGACTTCGTTGGCTCTCTACGCGGGACTCGAGCTGCGCATCGTCGGGTCGCCTTGCACGCAGACACAACCGGAAGCTCTGAGCTCTGCGGCCGGCCCGTGCCTGGGACTGTGCCTCCTGGGGGGAGGGGACAGCGGCAGAAGAGCACTGCCCACCCGGCCAGGCCGCGCAGCAAGGGTGGCATCCGGCTCGGGAATGCTGCAGTAGGTTCCTCAGCCTGCAGCCCTCGGGGCCGAGCCTGGGGCAGGCACAGCTGCGCACTGTGGGGACAGATGCCGCGCACGGCTCGCGTGACTCACGTTCCACCTGGGGGATGTGCACGAGTCTCACCATCCCAGGGGCGCCACAAGCCGTCCTGGTTCTGCCTGGTAAGACGCGCAGCTTGCAGCAGAGGGCAGACGAGGGAGGGGCGGGCGAGGAGCACCTCCACCCCTCTCGGGCCTAGCGGAAGCAGGGCCGCTGCTCACCGATGACTCTGTCTACACCGCCCCGGGTGCAGGAGCCCGAACTATCCCCTCTGGGGCTCAGGGAAACCGAGCCAGAGTGGTGGCGCACAGAGCGCACAGGGCACAGCCTGGCTGCCGGACCTGCACCAGGACCAGCGCGTGGGCCTCACTGGCATCGGTGCCCTGCCGTACCCTGCTCCACACACCCACGGTGTCTCCATGCCCTGCCCAGCACTCAGCGGAGAGCCGGAGCCCCAGTGGGCCAGGTCAGGACACCACAGTGGGAGGTATGCCCGCACCCACCAGAGGCGGGAGCAGCACCCACATTTCTTCCATAGCGTTGCAGCACTACAGGTGGATAGGGAGGCAGAGGCAGGAGGATCTGAGAGTTTGAGGCCAGCCTGGGCTGCACAACACGACCTTGTCTCAAAAAGGAAAAAGCTGGGGGGGGGAGACTGTCGCCCCTGCTTCCTGAGCAGTCAGCTGCGGGTCTGACTGAGCTTCTAGCTGCTCCAGAACCGAGCATTCAACCAGGAGGCACAACCATGGCTCTGCTGAATCAGGCCTGGGGCAGCACCTGGCCTGGTGCAATGGGAGGAAGCCAGGGCCCAGGCACCATGGCCCGCGGCACTGGACCAGGGCCAGAAGAGCCGACGCCCTCAGGGGTCTGCAGGGAAGCCGGGTCCACGGTAGACTCGGGCCGCCCGAGGCAGAGTCCCGAGCCCTGTGGGGCAGACAGAGCGGAACATGGAAGCAGGAAGGGCCTCCGGCCGGCTGCGCAGTGGCCTGCAGCCTGCCCTTGGAGTTCCCTGCTCGTCACTGGAGCTTTACAGTAAGTCACCGGCATCGCAGCCTCACGCGTGTGGGCGCCGGGGTCACAGCGCTGTCTCTCTGTGCCCGCCCCCACACCGAGAAGGACCGGCAGGAGCCGGGGCTGGGCGGGGCCGCTGGCTCTGACCCACAGGACGCATTCCCTCCCTTCGCTTCCCGGGCACCTCAAAGGGAGCAGCTCTCCTCCACACCCTACTGCTTCTGCCCTGGCCGCCACGGATGGAGCCCCAGAAACTGCAAGCGACGACGGACCTCAGCTCCTTCCAGCTGCGGGCGTCGGCTGCTGCACCCAGCGGTGTGATGGTGACCAAGACCCTGTCCTCTCCACAGCCGCGCACGGTGCCACTTCTCAGCGTGGGCAACGGGGTGGCTGTGCTCCGCGGTAGCCGAGTGACCGCGGCCCACACCTCAGCAAGGAGCACTCCTGCGCACCAGGGACTGAGCGAGAGACAGGGAGCCTGGCCTTTGCATTCTGGTTATGGCACGGGTCCAGAAAGGGGGTCCAGAGCGGGCTGGCCCTGGCCTTCCCCAGCCGCACGGGGGCGCTCTGCGGCTCGCGGGACCCTTGAGGTCCCCCTTCCACGTTGCCCTTCCTGTCTTTCGTCACCTCTGGCGCGGAGAGGTTGTCTAGGAGACAGCCATAACTTCCAGTCTCCCGCCGGCCCGCTGGGCACAGGCAGGCTGGTCTATCAGCTGGAGGGCCAGGTGACGGGCAGGTGAGACGGCCTCCACCTCCCTGACCCACAGCCCACTCCACCTGGCTCCGCCGGGCTGAGCTACAGATGCTCACTGCGCCTCTCGGGTGCCAGCCAGGCCAGGACACGCTGCTGGCACGTTCTCTGAAGCGCCTGTCCGCTGTGCCCGTGATGAATTTCGGCTCCACCTTTGGGGCCCTCCTCCCCGGAGACCTCTGCTGGCCCCACCAGGGCTCTGCAGGGCCCAGGGCCCAACTCCACAGTCACTGTCACCTTGCGCTGTCCCGGTGGACACCATCCTCCAGGGCAGGGCCGGGGTCTGGGGCTCTCTGCGCCCCACGCTCACGAGGTGCCGCCCAACCCTGATGAAGAGCCGCCCTGGAAAAGGCGCGTTGCGTGTAGCCCAGCATGGATGGGCGTGCGTTCAGAAAGAAGGGAAATTCAAGACTGCGCGGCGTCCTCCGGCCGTCCGCGCTGCGGGGGGCGGCAAGGGACCCAGAAGGCAGAGGCGCCAGAAGAGCTGTTCCGCCACCAGGGGGCGGGACCATTCTCTGCACTTCTCCCAAGCCAGCCCCTTCCCAGCGACCCCAATTGCTTCTGTTCCTCTCCCACGCCAAGCCCGGTCACGCGGGGCCCCGCCCGAGGCCCCAGCGCCCATGAGCCCGCAAGGCCAGCGCGCGCTCCCGCCCCCATGCGCCCCGCGGAGGACCCGCGCGCGCACCGCTCCCCTCCCTGGCGCCAGGGGGCGCTGCGGCCGCGCCCGTCGCCATGGTCACCGCTGGCGGCGGAGTGGGTTTACGTAAAGGACGCCGCGCGCCGGGGGCGGGGGCGGCCTCGCGCGGCGCCGGCGCCCTGCGGAAGCGGCGTGGGGAGCGGGGCCCGGGGCGCCGGGATGGAGGCGGCGGCGGCCGCGGCCGGGGCTCGCGGGGCCCTGCGGCGCGCGGGAGGTGAGGACGGGCTGCGGGCGGCGGGGCGGCCACGCGGGGAGGGCGAGGGCCGGGCCGCCACGCGCCGCGCCGCGCAGGTGCGAGGTCCGGGGGGCCGGCGCAGATCGGGGCCGCGGGCGGGCGGGCGGGCGGGCGGGCGGGGCGCGCGGTCCTCCGGCCTGGGCGGGCCGGGAGCCTCCGTGCCCTGCCCGGCGCGGTGCGGCGGGGCAGTGCCTGGCTGCGGCCATGCAGGTGATGCGCGGCCCGGTCCCGGCAGGGGCGCCGCGTGTGGCCGGCAGAGGAAGGAGCGGTGCGCGGAGCGCGGGCTCGGCGGTCGGGGTGGTGACACCGGCCGTTGGAGGAACGGTGGCCTTGGCGTGCGTGGCAGGGTCCCCGGCAGCACTGCAGGACATGGCCCTGGCTCAGCGCAGTGCCCTGGGAGTTGGTGCCCCGACGCTATCGGGTGGGAGGGCAGACGCCCACTCGGCCACCCTGGCCATGATGTCAGGGCCCGGTTTTAATGCCCACTGGGTACACGCGACAAGGGCACGAGCTGGGAGAAGGTTGGTGCTCTTCATGGTGGGGTGAAGAGGGCAGGAGACGCCCTCCTGAAGGTCCTCACATCACCCCAGACGCTGGCCTCCTCGTGCCCGCTCCTGGAGCGTGAGCTCCTCCCTCTGTGAGGGGAGGGGGCATAGCTGGGTTTAAGAGGTCTGTCCGCGTGTAGGGCGGGACAGGGCACAACTGCCAAGAAGTGACTGCGTCCATAGGGCCAGGGGCTGTGCCTCGCCGGTGTCTGTGGACCGGGCCTCGCCTTCTGGCTGGTCAATGGCTTGGCTCCAGGGCATCCGGAGCGGGCCCTCTTCCCCATGCTCGGAAAGCTGTGGGTCCACGGGACCATTTGGGGTGCAGCTGTTAGAGGAGTGTGCTTGGATGACGCCCGCCCTCACCACCCTTCAGGAAGCTCTGGGTGCGGGTGGCGTGCACAGTCACATGGTGCCCTACTTGACAGAGGCCAGCTTCAGACCCCCAGGAAGTCTTAGGATGTGGGGAGACCTTCAGGACTCCGTGCCTTTCCCTGGGGTGTGCGGAGCGGAGGGGTGTGCATGGTGGACCTGGGAAAGGCTCAGGATACTGGAGACCAGGGTAGCAGGTGATCCCCACTTTGCCAAAGTGGCTGTGTGGGGGTTCAGCCGAGTCCCCTCAAGCCACAACCCGGTGAGGTGCACTGGGGAGCAGATACCCTGAATCTGTCTTGGCTGCGTGACCTTGAGCACAGGAGTTTACCACGTACACCGCGGTCAGCAGTCTCGGGAAACAAAAGGAGATAGCACAGGTGGGATTCTGCGCGCCCGAGGGAGGTGTGCAGAGGTCAGGGACTGCGGGGAGGCGTAAAGCGCCCGGGACCAGAGACAGCTAGTAGGAAGTGGGGGCGTGGGTTTGATGGGGAGGAAGAAGCCGGAAGGCCCAGGCCCTGGCGTGGGGAACCGGGGCCCCGCGTGCTGCGCCTGGCCGGGAGAGTGGGCTCTGCTGATGCCGTGAGTCAGCTCCCGAGCCGGAACAGGCCTGGCTGGGTCTCCCGAGGACGGCTCCGGCCCGGCACCGATGGGGCAGCCTGCGGGGGCCCCAGGTGGAAGAAGCCTGTGCTGGGGCTGCAGATGGCCCCTCCTCCGGGTCGGCAGGTGTCTGGCTGCTGGATCTGGGGTGCCTGGGTGGGAGGGAGGCTTGGGAAGAGCCTGCTTTCCCCCAGTTCCCCTGGGGGGGCGGGCACAGCAGCGCTTTGGGGCTGTGGCCTGAAGAAAAGGAAGTGGGTCAGGGCAGCCCTGGCGTGGCCTTGGAGCTGGTGGTCTCGCAGGGAAGCTGGGGTGGATGGCAGGAGTGGCAGGGCCTGGGGCAGCAGCCACTGGGGGAGGAATGGGGAGCCTGGGCGCCCCAAGCACAGGCAGGCGTGCGGCAGCTCCCTGGGACGTGAGCTCTTGAGTCCCAGACCCTGGATGGGGCTCGGGCCGGAAGCCTCCCTGTCAAGCCCGGGCCTGGCTCCGGACCGTGTCAGGCGAGCCAGTCCGTGTTCTCAGCCCGTTCTCCAGGGCACAGGCTCTCGCCTGTGTCCGGGCTGTGGTGTGGAACCTCGTGGCTGGGTGGGGCGTGTGGTCCTGCCAGGCCCAGCTGGCCGCGGATGACCCGGCCTGCTGCGTGGACACTGCCTAGCCTCGCAGGGGTGCCCCTGGCTGTTCCCTGATTGGCCTCAGGACGTCTGAGGCTGTGCCACCTGCTCCACAGCACCCTAGCGCTCGGGCAGAGCACCTGGCACCGGAGCGCAGAGCCCAGCAAGAGTCTGCCTGCTGCCCGCCTGCTGTGCACGTCGTGTCCTGCCCCTCGCTCACCCTCCATGCCTCTGCCCACTTGTGTGGCTCCCGGCTCAGCCTATGGTTCAGGGCCTCGGGAGTCCTTTTCAGCCACCCTGTGCCATCTGCCGGGGCTGCTGAGCTAGCCTGGGTAGAGCCACGCTTTCTCCCGGTCCCCTGGGCGTGGGCCAGGGAGCCGGCCAGGTGGCTGGCCCTTGTCACTGGACACATGCAGATTTTGACGCTTCAGCTAGGGGGGTCGAGACCGGCAGTTTGCAGCGGGCATCAAGGGCCGAATGCCCGGAGCCGAGGCTTTGCCACTCTGATCCCCAGAACCAGGCCTGTTTTCTCCACATTCGCCCAGAACTTGCTTCCTCAGCTCCTGGCAACCTTTCATCCCTGGGCGCCCCACAGGTCACGGTGCCGGCTGCCCTGCCGAGGGGTGCCGAGGAAGCACCTCTCGGGCTGGGGCCGCTGGCCAGGCAGGAGGGCTGTGTCAGCAGGAGCCTCCCCACCCCTTCCCTCTGCGGGCCGGGACCCCGGCGTGCGTCGCCTGTTGGTCCGGAGCTCCCTCAGTCCGCCTCTCACCGGAGCAGCGTCCCTTGCACTCCGGGGCCCTGGCCAGCGGCACTGGGGAAACATCAGTGAGCGTGTGGGCAGGAAGACGGATCCCTCGACCGCAGAGCAGGCCACTGGCGGGTGCGGTTACCTCCCGCCGGCAGCGCTGAACACCATCTATTATCTGCATTTCCCTTTCCTCCCCGGTACTGACGGTCTGGGGACAGGGAGGGGCCCGGAGACCCTGCGGGCCGCTGTGCGTGGGGAGCTGTGCCACTAAGAAGCCCAGGGAGGGGCATCTGCCAGGTGTGGCTGAGGACGCGGGAATGGGCTGCCCAGGGCTTCGCTTCGGTGGAACCAGGGCCCACTGAGTGGCTACGGCAAGCCGGGGCTGTGGGGGCGCGGAGTGGCTGGCGGCGTGGGTCTTCGTGGGCTCTGGTGTCTGGCTGGCCCCTCTCCGTGGGTGTGGGAGGGCCGCTGTCGGGCTCTCAGGGGCAGCAGGAGGGTGTAGAGCCCGAGGAGGTGTCTGTCCAGGTGGGGAGGTTGGCAGGGTGGCTGCACCCTCAGTGGTTGGGCAGAGAGGGCTCTGGCTTTGTGTTTTCCTCAGAGGGAGCTGGGTAGCTCCCCAGGACCCATCTGTGCACTGCCTGGGGGCGGCTCCTGGCGCATGCCGCCTTCACTCCTCCTCAAGCCGCCTGGAAGTCAGTTGAGGACAGGCCCCGAGGCAGAGACGGCACCAGAGCCCCCAGTGTGTGAGCCTGCCAGGCTGAAACCGGGCACCTCCAGCCCGTGTCTCTCTCGGAGAGGCGGAGACGGCAGACCTTGCAGCACAGTCTCAGAAGTCTGTGTGTGGTGCCCGAAGAGCAGCGGGAACCGGGTTAGCCCCGGGAAGCCGTCTCAGGCCCGCTGCTCCACAGGAAACCCTGGTCCACCTGCCTGGGAAGGGTGGAGGCTTGCAGTCTGCGGTCAGTCACAGGCAGGCCCTGAGGCAGCCTCTGCTGGGCCAGGGCCAGCTGTTTCTTGGTCACCTACTATGGGCCGAGGGCAGCAAGGGCCGTGGACATAGCAGCGCCTACAGTGTGGGTCCTGCCCTCATGGGGCCCAGAATCTAGCAGAGACACGAGGAATTTCCAGAAGCAGGTGCTCCAGCCCAGAGGGAAGGCTCACAAGGCCCCTCCGAGCCTGAGTCGTGAGCTGGGGAGGCGGGCGCTCCCAGGTGGGAGGGGCCGCGGCTGGGAGCCTGATGCTGTGCCCTTTGCTGGCGGGAGGGGACCTCTGCGTGGGGCTCGGGCCGGAAGCCCCCCGTCAAGCCCGGGCCTGGTCCTTGACCGTGTCAGATGAGCCAGGCTGAGTTCTCAGCTTATTCTCCAAAGCACAAGCTTCTGCCTGTACCAAGGCCAGCGCCCTCCCAGGCCCGGAGGGCGATTGGGGTCTGGACCCGGCTCCAGGGCAGGGCCAGGGCTTTGTCCTTTGCAGCCACCGAGACATCCTGAGCAAGGGCCAGGTGTCCCCCAGGATGAGGGTCAGGGCAGGTGGCAGCGACCCTGAGGGCCAGGTGCAAGGGTGCCGGGCATGGGGACAGCTGGAGCCTGGCAGGTTCGGGAGGGAGGGCAGGCCAGGGTGGAGGTGGGCAGGGCAGGGCCTCGGGCTCCTGGACCTCAGTCCGGTGTGTTTCCTGCCAGTCCAGTCCCCAGCGGCACTGTTTGCAGCACCAGTGATGGCTCTCGCCCTGGGTGGAGCTGGCTGGGCTGCCAGCTTGCCGAGGGCGCATCCGGGGGCGCCGGCCTCTCTGCAGATCGCCCTGGGAGCTGAACCTCTGTTCCGTAGAGGTCTTCTCCTCGTGCGTGGGGGCTGCTCCCCACAACCTGCGTGGGGGCCGGGCTGGGCCGGGAGGGTCCCTTGTTCTCCCACGGCCCTGTCGGTCTTTCCTGGAGCCATTTAATTAATTTGTGATTGATGCTTCTGGGCTTCCTTGGTTAATGCATTATTGATGGCCTTGCCTTGGGTGCCACGCACCATGCCTCTGCTGCTGGTGGCCGGGTGGACAGGCCGGGTGAGGAGCGGTTCTGAGGGGCGTCCAGTGCCTTGGGGGCAGGGCGCTGGCTTTTGTCAGCTCTGGGGCTCAGGGCTGGGAAGGGCCCCCGTCGTCTGCAGGAGGCTTTGCTCATCTACAGAGCATAAGAGCAGGCAGCTTTTGCCCGGGGCTTGCTCTTGTGCCCTCCGTCCATGCCCTCCCTTGGCCCCCATTCTGCAGGAGGCTTACGAGTCACTTGCCCGGGGTCACACAGCAGCCAGGGGAACGGGGTCGTGTTCATCGCACTGTCCGCTACCCGCCCCCACAGCCGCCGAGCCGTGTCCTCCGGGAGCCCTCTCCGTGCCCTCTGCTGTCCAGAGCTGCTCTAAGGGGCCTGGGGTCCCTCTGGAAGCACACGGCGGCCTCCCTGACACGGAGGAAGCCATAGCAAACACAGCATGTGCAGCTGTGCCCGTGTTACCTCCTCAGTCCTTGGGGCAGGGGCATCGGCCCAGCTGGCAGATAAGGTCAGGGCCACTGTACAGAAAGGGCCAGGATCAGAACCTTGCAGCTGGGCCTCAAGACACACATCGGAGTCTCGCCTGTCCTGCTGTCCAGTGTCCTCGTGCTGACCGGAGGCACCCGCCCTCCCGCGCCGCAGGACGCACGCGTGCAGCCACAGGCCTGCAGATGCGGATGATGGGCGGGCCGCCCCCGCCCTCCCGGCCCAAACTCAGCAGCCCCAGTGTCGCTCTTCCCTCCACCCCCACTGCTCTTGGGGTCAGGATGGGGACACACAGAGGGTGTGGTGCCCACCAGGGGTACATGCGCTGCCACGCGCGCCCACTGAGGCGTCTGTGCCGCCCCGCCAAGCCGTGAGAGCGCCACAGCGTGCCGCTGCCACCAACCTGCCTGACCCTCAGGCAGAGCGCAGAGGGGGCGAGGCGGCGAGCGGCGCCTGAGCGCGTCCCCTGCCGGGCCCTCCCTCCTGCTCCCACGCTCAGCCTAACTAGGTCGAGGAAGGAGGCGCCTGCCAAGCAGCTGCCGGACCCCCACCCTGCGGCTCGGCTCAGAAGCCCTGGGCGAGGTGAGCCGTGTCTGCTCGGGAAGGGACGGACGGCAGCGAGGAAGCCTCCACCCCGTGAGCGCTCCTGGTTTGGTGCCTGCGGAGCCAGTGTGTGCCACCGGCCCCTCCCTGCCCGGGCTGAGGACAGGGCCCCGGACTTTAGGGCTGCGGCTGGTGGGCGGGGCAAGGCCCTGGCACGGGGCACTGGGAATCTGTGGCCAGCAGCCGTTAGGTGAAATTGCTTCATTCCCAGGTCTCCGCCTTCTGCAGCCTGGATTACATCAGGCTCCCCCATGGCACGCCCATGGCCACTGCCCACTTCATCCTGCCCCTGGCATTCCAGGACCTTCTGCCGTGCCATCCTCTTGGCACTGCCTGCCTTGAACCATGTGCCACGTGGGGTACCTTTGCCGTATGCTTCCGGTCCTCCCCATCCATGAGTTCAGCACAGCTCAGGCCCCTGGGTGTGGGCGCTGCCCTGCAGCGGCGCTCACTGCTTCTCTGGCACTTCTGCCCCTGGATCCTGTCCCGGGCTCCCGTGCTCCTGGGGCTTGGCACTCGGGTCCGTGCGGTGCCTCCCCATCACCTGGCACACCAGGTGCTGCCCGCAAGCACGAGCTCTCCCGGCCTGCTGTGTGCGAGCCGCGAGGCCGGCCCCTACGCCGTGCCCTCAGAAGCCTGGACTCCTGCCCAGCCCTCGCGTCTGCCTCTGCCTCTGCCTCCCACGTGGCTCCCCAGCACCGGCTGCTCTGGCCCGCTGTGCCTTTCGCCTTTCCTTCCTTCTGGCGCTGCTTCCATCCGGTGCTCTCTTTGTCTGACTCTTCCTCTCGAGGCGCAGGGAAGCCGGCGTCCTGCTCAGAGCTGCCCCTGTGTGCGGCTGCCCTTGAGCTGCGGACAGGCCTGCGGCCAGACTGTGCCGCCAGCAACGCCAAGAGCAGCGCCAGCCTGAGAAGCCATCCCAGGAGCCTTGAGTCTGGGCAGCCACTCTGATGCCCGGAGGCAGGGGTGGCCCTGCCCTTTGGGCGCCTGGGGCTCTGGGGACGGCGAGGCTGGGCGCTGAGGGCCGCACCTCTTCCCTCTGAGGAGTCCAGGACTCTGTCCAGGGCGTCTGGGTTCCATGGGCTGCGGAAAGCCGGGTCTGCCTGGGACATGTCCTGGGACCAGGGCCAGAGCCTGGGCAGAGAGGTCGGTGCCGACGCTCTTCCTAGGCGGCGACAGAGCCTGTCCACGCACCACCTGTGCGCACAGCTGGGGGGCTCGGGAGGGCAGCAGAGGCTCCGGGTCCCCCGTTGCAGCCGCACGGACACACACTTCCGGGGGGCCTCCCCTTCGCTTCAGGGGCAGGGCGGGTGTGGCTGCGGGAGTGGGGACAGCCTTGCCCGGCCGAGCCTTGGGGTGTGGAGGGGGCTGCAGGTCCCAGGGCCATGCTGGCAGCTGCTGTCTGCCCGGCACTGCTTCCCCTGCCCTCCTGCTGTGCCACCAAGCTGGGGTCCCTGCCCAGGCCCAGGCCTGTGGCTCTGCTCTCGGCCCTGCCCTCCCCCACCGCACACCTCCCTGGCTCGGGCAGGCAGCTCTTCTCACCCGGCGGCTCCACTCACCCTGCCTCCTGCGGGCAAGGCTGAGCGCTGCGCTGCCCCATCGCTGCCCTTGCTGCCGCCTGCCGTGCCATGCCTGCCACGAGTGAGCAGGCTGGCCGAGCCGCGGCACGCCAGGAGCCGCCTTCTCCGTTCCTCGGCCCCTTCAGGCCTGCCCGCCCTTCCCCAGGTGAACCCCATTCAGCCGGCTCCCAGCCGGGACAACGAAGCCAGGAGCCCAGCCCACCGGCCGCTTGGCACTTTATAAAAGTTTAACCTAATGGTGTAATGAACTCCCATCATAAAGCAGCTGGAGTGGTGCATCCTGGGATGTATAAATTATAGGAGTCCTCTGAAGTCATAATTGGAAATGGCAGCAACTGGAACATTGAAAGAGGCCGGCCGCAGTGGGCCGAGCACAGCTGTCTGCTGCCTCAGAAGGCGTGCGGAACTGGGTCTGGCTGTGAACAGAGGAAGCCCTCGCCCAGCGCAGCCCCAGTTCTCCGCCCCAGATCCTGCTTCCTGTGTCTGGGGAGCCTGCAGGCTGCGGAGGCGGGAGCGCGGGCGCCACACCGGGGCAGCTGCCCTGCATGCCCTGATGCCTCTGATGCCAAGCAGTGTGTGAGCCCCTGGGGATGGTGGGGCATCAAGGAGGAAGACCCTCGGGTGCTGGGGCGGGGTGGGCCATCTGCTCCGGGCTGTCTGTCCTCATCCTGTCCTCTTGTCTCGGCTGCCGTGCCCACCTGTAGAACTGGGACCGTGGGCCTGGGGGTGTCAGGTTTAAGTGGCGCCCAGGTCCCAGCGGGCTCGCCCACCCTTTCCTGCAGGGGCCAGGTGGGCCCAGGCTTGCTCTCAGAGCAGCAAGGGGTGGCTGCTGGTCTCGGGGCCACACCCTGAGTGGCCGGGGTGCAGCGGTCGCTAGGCCCTGCAGGTGCCCTAGGGCGTCGTCCGAGGGCCCCGTGGTGCTGTACGTGCACACCCGGGAGCCCGTGTGTCTCCGGTCCGGGCTGGGCAGCCGCGGGGGTTCCGTCCCCTAGAGCAGCCCCGGTGGGCTCTGGGCCCTGCCTTGGGCCTGCTGAGCGGGGCTGGGCAGCGGCTGGTCAGGTGTGCGCTCCACGCCAGTCCGAGTTCTCGCATCGCTGGGGGGCCTGAGAGCAGGCGGGACCCGAGCCTGCCCCTGCCCAGGGAGTGCCAGGTGCCGGCCCGGTCTGGCCCACACCTTGGGTCCAGTTGCAGCAAGAAGAGGGGAACAGCCGCCCGTCCACTTGCAGGGAGGTGTCGGATAAACACGGGGCCTTGCCGGGCGTGGGGCTCACGCCTGTCATCCCAGCACTCAGGAGGCAGAGGCAGGAGGATGGCTGAGTTCGAGGCTTGCCTGGGCTCCATAGTGAGCTCAGGGCCAGCCTGAACTACAGAGCGAGACCTTGTTTAAAAAAAAAAAAAAAAAACCACGTGGCCTCACAGAGCAGGGTGCCCCGGGAGTGGACAGAGATGGGCCTAGGGAGCTTCCAGCCCCGAGCAAGCTCCCTCTCTGGAGAGACACGCACCATAGCAGCCCTGGGGGGCGGGGGAAGCTTTCGAAGGCGCCTATGTAGCCATTTCCTAGCGTCCTCTCCAGTGGTTTCTGTTTCTCCCTTTTTTATTTTTTATTTTTTGAGACAGGGTCTCGCTTTATAGTTCAGGCTGGCCCTGAGCTCACTGTGGAGCCCAGGCCAGCCAGGAACTCGGCCATCCTCCTGCCTCTGCCTCCCGAGTGCTGGGATGACGGGCGTGGGCCCCACGCCCAGCTGTTTCTCCTTTTTGCTTTCTGTTTCTCAAGGAGAGCATAATTTTGTAATAAGAAAAAGCAGGCATAGGACGGGCTGGTCCTGGGTCCTTGGTCACGGAGTCCTGTGCCTGCTGGAAGTGAGTGGCGGCTCCAGCCCCCAGGGTGAGGCCCTCCCCTGGTGGCCGCCGTGGGTGCCACCTGGCCCTTGCTGCCCAAGGTGCAGGGCAGTGAGGGAGGTTGCAGTGCTGGGCCCGGCTTGCAAGGCTCAGGCTGCATCAGCCTGAGTCTGGTGTCTGAGTCCAGGCAGGCAGGGTGCTCAGGGTAGGTGAACAGGCTGGGACGGCCCAGGCCGGCAGAGACCTCGCCTGGCCACACTCCTCTCCAGGCGCTGGGTCCTTGTCTAGGGGCTTAGGGCCAGAAGGCGTGGTCTCTGGCGTCCCGGGCCTTTTGAACTTTTGGGGCTTCGCATGTCTTCCCTCTCAGAGAACCTGCCTAAGCCGCATGTGCTGCCCCAGGGGCAGCCCGACCGGTTACTGTCCGGGAAGAGGGAGGGAGGGGCGGTGCTGGCCACGAGCATTCGGGGCCGGAAGTCGCCTCTCTGCACTCGCTCCTGGCCAAGGTGGCCTGCAGTGGGGGTGTCCTGGTGACCAGCGCAGCCTCCACCTCAGGCCCTCGAGGTGCCCTTGAGTGCAGGCCCAGAGGGGAGGGAGGGCAGGAAAATCCTTTCGGACTATTTGTTTGAGAGACATTTAAGTAAACCCATGAGACTTGTGTGGTCACGTGCTTTCCATCTTCTTTCAGCCTGATGGTCGTGGATGGCTCTCTCCCACCGACCACACCCCGTCCACAAGCGCACACTGGGCTCACGTGGAGCCTGGAGCTGGCAGGAGGGTGCTGGCCAGGCCCAGATCGAAGCTGGGGTGGGAGGAGCAAGCCGACCTTGGTTAGAGGGCAGCCCCGTGGGAGGCCAGGTGGACACCTGCACCTCTCACTGGCCTCCCAGCCGCTTCTTCTGGCTGCCCGGAGCCTGCTGGAACCTGCCTCGGGGTGACCTGAGACCGAGGCCGTAATGGGCCAGCTGCAGCCGCCTGGGGCCCTTCCGCCCATGGGCTGAGCTTTGGGCAGCTCCCAGCCCTGGCAGTGCAGCTCCTGGGCGTCCTCTCATTCTGTCCCCAGAGGCTGGGCCCTTGGCATCTCACTGTTACGACCTAGATGCTCCTTGTGGAGGCTCTGCCAGCAGGGCTCAGGGCACTCTCCTCTCTGGCCTGGAGTCACGGGGCTGGGGGCACCTAGTGTGCCCAGAGCAAGCTTTTGTCTCCCTTTCCTGGGCTGTGGAAGATGGCACTGTCTGCACAAGTGCCAGGCTGCAGGAGCTGGGACAGCAGGGAAGGGGCCAAGCTGTCCCCACTGTGCAGAAGGCATCGACCTCTGCATCCTCAGGCCGCTGGCAGCCAGGTGGTGGCCTGAGCCCCAACCGGTCTGACAGGTTTGTGGGACCTGGCCCTGTTTGTTCCTCCACAGCCCGGATGTCCTGCTGCAGAGGCTTTGGACCCTGCCCTGCTCCCCCCCACCACAGGCATCACCCTCGGCCTGGGCCCTGGTCCTGATTCCATCTGCCCTTCTTGGGGTCCAGGGCAGAAGGTTATGTGGGCGCCAGGTCAGGCAGGCCCAGCTGGACCAAGGCTGGCTGTGCATGCCTCCATCCTGCACCCCTGGGGTACCTGGGCTCTTGAAAGCAGCACCCCAGAGGCGGGGGCCTGGCCCCAAGCCAGTGCAAGCAGCAGCTTCTCCCCACTGCCGTGCCAGGCAGAGGGACAGAGGCTCACAGGCAGCTGCTGCACCGCAGAAGAGCCGGTGGGGCCAGTGTTCCTGTCGCCCTCCTCACCCGCCAGGGTGTCGCACGCCACCCATGCCCATGCCGGCGCTGGCGCTGGCCTTGCCTTGCCTGACCAGCTCCCTGGCCCGGCCGAGCACGGTGAGGTGGGAGGTGCCCCGAAGGGTCTGGGGCGGCTGCCTGCTGCCCTCGCCCCAGTGCACGGGAGAGGGCGAGGCTGCCAAGCCCCCCTTCCCTGCCGCCAGGAGGCCTGAGCATAGGGACGCCGTTGGCACAGCAGACGGTGCTGGGCTCGGGCCGGAGGCAGGAAGTGGGGTCGGCTCTGTGGCCGGCTGGGCCAAGGACCCCGGAGGCCGAAGCTGGGCGCCCCTGGGCTGCGCACTTGGGCCACGTGGGGCCCTGCAGCCTCCCCAGCTGGTAGTAGCGGGCACAGTTAGTGGGGGTGCTGGCAGCCTGGGGTTGGGGGCAGCAGCACTGGGGGGCACGCTGTGGGCTCCTGAGCCCAGAGGCTTTGCCTTCCTGTCATGGGCCCAGGTGGGACCGCAACGCAGGGTGACATCGGAGGGCCTCCCAGCCCCTAGGGTCCCAGCCCCGGGCACAGCCCCCGTGTGCGGCAGGCAGGATGTCTGAATGCTCCTGGGCACCTCTGGCCAGTCGCTGCTCTCATGTGGGCAGCCCGGGTGAGGAAGGGAGGGTGCTTGCAGGTGCAGCCCGACCCAAGCTGGCCCCCACCGGACGGCCCTCTGGGACAGGGTGGCCCATGCATCCACCCTCCGTGCTCTCTCTCTTTTTTTTTTTTTTTTGAGACAGCATCTCGCTTTGTATTTCGGGCTGGCTCTGAGCTCACTGTGTAGCCTAGACAAGCTTCGAACTCAGCAGTCCTCCTGTCTCTGCCTCCCGAGTGCTGGGATGACAGGCGTGAGTCTCCACGCCCAGCGCGCCCAGCATTGTATGTGGTTTCCGGGGATCGAACTCAGGACCTTGCGCTTTCGAGGCAGGCGCCGGAACCACTGAGCTAACCCTCCGGCCACCTCCGTGCTCTCTTAAAGGGCATGGCAGCAGCTCCGGGGGCTGTGGTGGGCCAGGTGGCACCGAGGACAGGAAGAAGAGGCCAGCCCTGCCAGGGACATGCCAAGACCCCGGGCTCTGCGCTGAGGCCTTGGTGTGGCCGGGCACCTCCCGCCTCAGCGGCTGTGTGCGGCTCAGGGGGCAGTTCCTCTCCACCTGCTGGCACCCCTCCTGATGGCCTGAGGTCGCCCTCGCCCTTCCCCTCGGGAGGGCGGACACCGGGCACAGGGCCGCAGGGCCTGCTGCAGACGCAGGCTGTGGACAGACGGCCCCTGTCGCGGTTCTTGTCGGTATCACCGTGGCATCGGCTCCCGAGGACCTGGGGCGCCTGGGAGGGGCTGTGCTGGGTCCGGAAGGGGGGGCTGGGCGCCCGGGGGCAGGAGGTCCCCTCCGCAGGGCGGTGTGCCCTCCTCTGTTGGCTGGGAGACGTGGGCATGAGGAGAGCGTGTTCGAACATCTTGCCTGCAGCAGATGCAGCCACCGCTGCCTTGTGCAGTCCAGTGCCGCCCTGCCTGCGCCCAACTCTGCTTTCGGGGGGGCTGGGAGGCGGCTGCGGGCTCGGCCCCTCTGACGTGGGTTGAGCTCGGTGCACCCGCGTCGTGGCCGAGCAAGCCGAGAGCCCTGAGCCGGCCAGTCGGGTCTTGGAAAATATTCCTCGAGCGGCTGCTTAGTGCCAGGCACCGTGCCGGGTTCCAGGGACGCGGAGATGAAGGGTCCTCAGCCCCCAGGCACTGCCAGCCTGCCAGGAGCCCAGACAGACGGGTGCTGGCGGGCTCTGCCTCAGGGATCTCAGGCCGGCAGCTTCGTGGCAGAGGTGGTGCCAGGCCACGCCTGAGAGTCCATGGGGAGGCCCTGCCCGGAGGCAGAGGGCAGCTGCCCGCAGGTCCTGGTGTGACGCGGAAGGAGCACAGGAAGGCCGTGCCCCGCACCCTGGGGAGAAAGCTGGGTCACCCTGGCCACTTTGGCATGGGAGTCAGCCGAACCCAATGGTTCCACTATGGAACCAGTGGTGGCTATGGCTGGGGTTGTGCCCAGGGCATGGGTGCACGGGCAGCCTGGCAGTGGAATGGCTCGGCCTCCAGCCAGCAGCAGCATCGGCTGTGCCCTCCTCGGTGCCTGGATGTTGCCCGCACGCCCGGCCCAGACACCCCAGCCCCGGTCACTCGCCCACACCCTGGAGAGGCCCGAGTGCGGCTGGGGACAGCAGTGAGCGGAAGCACCACTTGAGGACTGGGTTGGCAGCAGAGGGCGGTGGCCGGAGGTCAAGCCAAGGCCCTGCGGGGTCCTCGGTGCCATCGGGCAGCTGCAGTAGTGTACCCGCGGTGTTTCTGCAGCCCCGTGCGGCCAGGGAGCGCTACTCTGCACACCGAGGGCCCTGCAGTGACCGGCCTCGCCTGCGCACAGCATGTGACCCGCAGTGTCCAGGCTGGCATGCCTGGCATGCCTGGGGGGCAGCAGGAAGGACAGCCGGCAGTCAGCTGGGAGCGGGAGAGCCCCGGGCCTGTGCCGCCATGGCTGCAGAAGGTGGGGGCAGCACGGAGCACATCAATGGGGCTTCTGTGTGGCCTGGGAAGGAACGCGGCCTGCTGGCGCCCGGTGGCCCTCCGCTCCTTCCCCTGCCTGGAGCTGTGGCCAGGGCGCTGTCCTCCCGGCAGGGGTGCGACCCATCCGCCCAGCCCAGCCTGGAGCCTGAGCCTCCGGGCCGATTCCCGCACACCACGGCTGCGGCCTGGGGCAGATTCAGGCACCCTGGCACCCTGTGGAAGAGAATGCCCTTCTCTCCGCTGGGGCCTGGGCGGGCCCAGCCTCTGGCAGCTCCCCGAGTGCCGTCTCCGAGTCTGCAGGGTGCCGTTCAGCAAGCACGCAGCGCGCTTGCCTCTTGGCCCTGCCAGGATGAGGACAGGTGGGTTGCCACCCTCGCAGTGCGGAGCTGAGGGTAGCTGGGACATTACCTAGGCGCAGGCGGGGCACAGATCATGCCAGGAGGCTGCCTG
This sequence comes from Thryonomys swinderianus, assembly GCA_004025085.1. Lineage (NCBI taxonomy): Eukaryota > Metazoa > Chordata > Mammalia > Rodentia > Thryonomyidae > Thryonomys > Thryonomys swinderianus. Next base: position 24,272 of record PVIC010014913.1, read on the forward strand.
CTCACTGTGCCTGGCCCAGAGTGGAAGCCGCTGACCCCGCCTTCTCCTGAGGAGGGGGTGCACCGTGGAGCCGGTGCTGGGCAGCAGCCCGGGCGGGACACAGCCTTCCCTGTCTCTCAGCCTGGTGCTCGCAGCGCCAGTGGGCACACGGGGCCCGGCCTCGAGGCCTCCAGCACCCCACCGCCCTGCCGTCGGAAGACACGGGCGAGGAAGGAAGCCCGCAGCGCACTGCCAGCTGCTTCCTCCCCGGCCCTTCCCGGCACTGAGCTCCGTCCAGACCCTGTCTCGTGTGTCCTGCTGCCGGGCCAAGGCTGCAGGACCCGAGCCCAGCCTGCCGTCCCTCCGCAGGCCCTCAGCCGCGGTGAGGTGCAGGCCGGACACGCCTCCTCTCTCTCCGAGTCCTCCCTGGCCCAGCGTGAGCCCCACGCAGGGGAGAGAAGCCCCGGCCAGCTCGCGGCCTCGCCCCTCCAGACCCGGCAGAGGCCTCCTGACCCGGCCACCCGCACCCTTGGCCTCTGCTCTGCTGGAAGCGCCGCCCTGGCCCTTCCCCGAGGAGGGCGCTGGCGTGGGGACGGCCTGGCGCTGCCGGCGAGAGCCTCAGGCAGAGGCCGTCCCAGAGGGTGGCAGCCTGCTCGCCCTCTAGCCCTGTGTGACGTGGGCCGAGTGGCAGAGAGCACGGCGGTCTGGCGGACGGCGCCATGCAGAGCGAGAGGGAGCCGCGCCGGTGGTGCTCAGTGTCGCCGGGCAGGGCCTCGCGGGCCCCCACAGTTGGAGGGAGGCTCTGCTCGGAGACGCTCCTCTCCGGCCTGGCCTCTTGTGGGGTGCTGGGGAAGCGATCCCTGGGGGCCACGTCATGGTGAGGAGAGCCAGCGTGACTAAGGAGGTGCCAGGCGGAGCGAAGTGCCAGGAGGGCACCGGGGCACGGGCCGGGGAGGGAGGGTGGGCTGTGCAAGGCTAGAGGCCCCGAGGTGGGCCTCCAGGGTGGTACAGGAGCCGGAGGCTGGAGTGCTTGGGAAGGTGAGGCGGGCGGCCCACGTGACGGCGGAGGGCACTGCGGTGCGATGGGGTGCCGGGGGCATGGGCGTGAACGGGCGTGTGTGGGGGACAGAGGGGGTGGAGAGATGGGTGTTGGCTGCCCAGCCGGCAGGGGAGACCACTGTGCAGCCCCTTCCTGCGTGGGATTCACACTGCCCTGACCTAGGCCCCCCGGCGCCCTGGTGTCCAGACCGGACGGCCGAGAGCAGGTAGATTCTCTTGGTTCTTTTCTTGCTGTTTTCCTGACACGCAAAGGAGAAAAGGGTTATTTTAGCTCGTAGTTGTAGAAGTTTCAGTCCATAGTTGGCTGGGTCCAGGGCAGGGTGGCACCACAGAGGAGAAACAGTCCGTGGTGGGCTAGGTGGCATGCATCGAGCAGTCTTCTTTTCTGTCCTTTAGGCTACAGGCCTGTTGGCCGCGGCCATCCGCACCAGGCTGGGACTTCCATTGTCCACACTCGGAACTATGCTAAAGCAATTCAGTTAGCCCATACGCTGAATCCATCTTCACACACCCGGATCCCGCCAACTCGGGAAAGCCCCCCGTAAGGCTTCGGGGCGACCTGGAGACCAGCCACAGCGCTAGGGAGAAACAGCCCGACCCCACGGTGCACCTGGGGTCCTCTGGGGTTAGGAGCGGCTGAACTGGAGCGTCTGGGGTATGTTGCCCTGGCAGGGCTGGGAAGCCCCTGGCCTGTTCCCAAGCCTCCCTGGAGGGTGGGCCTCTCTGCCTGCCCTGCGAGCTGGGGCTGCCTGCACGGTGCCCATGCCCACCCACCCCTCTGTCTTCACACCCACCCAGGCTCTCACCGGCTGGCCTGGCCCAGCCTCCCCGGTGTGCCACCTCCCTGTTCCTGGGTCTGCTCCCCACATGCTGTGGAGCAGTGAACCCCGCCTGCCCCAGCCGCTGCCCCCGCCCCTGGCTCTGACAGGGCTCCTGTCTTCGCGGCGCTGGGCTAAGCGTTTGCAGTGTGGTGTTGAGAATTAGCCAGCGGTGCTGTAGCCTCCCTCCGTCCTGGCTCACTGTCTCCTCTTTTGAGGCAAAGGCTTGAACTCACTGTAGCCCAGGTTGACTTTGAACTCATAGCAATCCTCCTGCCTCAGCCTCCCGAGTGATAGATTGCAGGTGTGTGTGTATGCCATAAACAGGCCTCAAACTCATGGGCTCAAGTGGTCTTTTGCCCTCAGTCTCATGGGTATCTGGGTCAAGGTGCCCACCACAGCTCTGCCCTCTTGCCTTGGAACAGCCGCTGCCACCCTGAGAGGGCCACACCAAAATGAAGTGTCCCAGGGAGGCTCCCAGGGTGACGCAGTCCCAGGGCCCCTGGCGCCGAGGAGCTGGTGACGGAGGGGCCTGAGTTCCAGGAGTTTGGACGCCTTCGCCTCCAGCCGGGCTCAGTGAGCCACGCTGCCCCCGCTGGGCTGGGAAGCCTGGTATCTGGGACACCAGTGGTAAAAGCTAAGTCCCCGGGGCTGTCCTGGTCCCAGCCTGGCTTGTGCTGGTGGAGGGGCTGGCACAGCTGGTCAGGTGGGTGCTGTGGGATCCAGGCTGGTGGGGCAGCTGGGCCTCGGAGCAGAATTCTAGGTCACCGCAGAAGCAGCGTGGTATTTATAGCCACAGCAGCCGCCACTATGGAGCTGGCACGAGCTGTGACGCAGGCCGTCCTGAGCCCTGAGGAGGCCGGGTGCCACTTTCCTCCTGGCAGGACCTCGCCTGGCCTGCTGGTCCTGGTGTATGTCCATTAGCACCACGCTCGTCCTGCCGGCCCCTCCACTGAGAGGTCTGTCAGAGGTTGGCGGGCCCGTGAAGAGGAGTCAGGGTTGCCAAACACCTGTTACTGCCCTACTGTGCCCCTGCTAAGTGGCAGCACAGTGCCAGCCGGGCCCGCCTCCACACCTGGGGCCAGGCCGGAAGCCCAGGCTCTAGGGGTGACAGGGTGACAGGCTGAGGGCTGAGCTCCTGAGGGTGAGTCCCTGGGGAGGGAAGGTGACCCTGACCCCTGGTGTTGGGTTGGGGGACAGGCCCTGGCCCTTGCCCCGCAGAGCTCGGGGCTGGTGCAGGTACTGTATGGAGCCGCCCGGCACTGTGGCAGCCTGCCAGCGCCCCGTGGGGAGAGGCAGGCGAGCTGCAGCGTTGGCGGGCAGGTGTGCAGAGGCCCTGGAAGCCGCAGGAGTGCGCCGTGGCTGTCCCGGCGAGCCCTCTGCTGCCTGACGCTGGCGCCAGGCTGGCCTCTCAGCAGCACGCAGAGGAGGGCACGGGCCCAGGGCAGACGCGGTGGGGTGCGGGGTGGGCACACAGCTCGGAGCCGGCATGCCGCTCTCCGGGGTGCTTGGGAGCAGCACGGCCCCCCGGGAAGGGGCTGACTGGTCACACTCTGTACTTGGCCCCGTATCTTTAGTCTGACTCGTCCTCGGGCAGCTCGGATGGCACGTGGTCCCTGCCACTCCATCCTGCACCGGCTGCAGGAAGTGGGTGACCCTAGGACTGTGCTTTGGCACCATGGACTGGGTACGGGTTGGGCAGCCCTCCCTCCCCCACAGGGACCTTCGGCGCCCTCTTCCTGGAGGCTGGCGCAAGGGTCCAGCCGCGTTGCTGAGACACAGCTGGCACGCGTGACCCTGGCTCGGGTCAGCAGCTCCCCCACAGCTCTCGGTCCCGTGACCTGGCAGGACGAGGGGCGCCCTGGCCTTGGGGCCCAGGCGCCTGTGCAGGGGACCCGGGGTGCCGCTGCCCCTGCCGCGGGAGGTCACTGGCAAGCGCCGAGCTGAGTGCCGCCTCTGCTGTGCTCCTGGCGGCCGGGGACGTGGCCCGGACACACGGCTCGCTGGCCTCCCCCGGCCGTCTCGCGTTGCAGCCACTCGATCTTGCCTGCTTCCAAGATGCCCAGGGCGTGGTGGCAGGAAACCAATAGCCCGGGCGGTGGCCGGTGCCCTAGATGGCTGGGCGGCCCAGGGACCCCAGGCCCTGCAGCAGAGTGCACCCAGCGGGGCCGGAGAGGAGCGGAGGCTGCTGGCGAGGGCACGCTGGCAGGTGGGCCCTCCGGGAGGCGTCCGCTCAGCTGTGCCCACTTAGCATCTCATTAACAGTCCCGTTGGGTGCTTAATGAGGAGAGGTGCTAATTCCTCCCGAGTGCAGGTGCGGCGGGGGCCTCTGGGAGCTCTGCCGGCCACAGGGTACCAGGGTACATCTGGGGGCACTGAGCCACCCCGCAGGGGGGTGCCGGGGCGGCCCTGCTAGGGCGGGTAGAGGGTGACGTTAGGCTGCACCCTGTGGGCACCCAGGAGCAGTCGCGGCACAGGGCATCCCGACAGGCCTGGGCAGGGGCTCTGTGGCCCATGCTACCCGTGGGGTAAGGGGTTTTAGTTCACAGGCCTGTGTGTTTGTGGGGGCAGTGCCCATGAGGTGCTGCTGGCCGCCCAGGAGTTGGGTCACCAGGAGTGGGCGCTGTGGGCACTGGGCTCTGCACCTGTTCTGCTGCGTGCCTTCTTGTGGGACTCGGTGGCTGCAGAACCAGTATCCACCCAGGGCTGCCCACTCTGGGCCAGCTGCTGGATGGCCAGCGGGTCCAGGCGTCAGAGGGCCAGGAGGGCACATTCGAGTAGGAGGTGTGGGGAGGCCATGGGGCGGTGGCCGGCAGAGCAAGCCCGTTCCCACTGCCCAGGCCACCGCTGTCAGAGCACTGGCACACACAGGAGGATAGATGGTCCCTGAGGGAGACAGTTCAGAAATACAACCTGGCGGGGCTGGAGCTCGGGCGCCCTGTGCTCTGCTCAGCCTGGGTCACGGCCAGCCCGGGGAGGGGACGGGAAGGCTGGGGTCTGGTGGCTCCCTGTCCCCCAGCAGCCAGCGCCCTCCCGGAGCAACCAGCAGGAAGCCAGGGCCAGCCGATTCCAGGAGCCGGCTGGTGTCAGTGGCAGGGCTGGCGGCAGATGGCAAATGCTGCTCAGTGCAGAGGAGGGGAAAATAATTAGTGTGAGAACGGAGGCCACAGGCTCTGGGCTGACAGAGCCCCAGGGCCCGGGAGAGGCCTGAGCCCAGACAGACAGCGCCCAGTGGCCTTGCCTCTGTGTCCTCACCCAGAAACGGCCCTAAGCGAGGTGCTTCGCGGGGGATGGAGGCAGAAGTCTGCACACCGCCTGCGGCCAGCCTGGGCCCGCGGTGAGCGCACCGTGAGTTTGGGGATGAGCTTGGGGATCCTGGAGGCGCCTCTGGGTCCCACGCAGTGACACGGGCGGTGCCCGCGCCCAGGCTGGGTACCACGGAGGACACAGAAGGACCTGCTTCGCGCCTGGCTCGCACTCCTGAGGTTCTCGGCCTCAGCCTCGGTTGCCCTGCCCGTGGGGAGGGGGAGAGGCCGTTAGGGGCGAGGGCGGGAACGTGCTTCCTTCATCCTTGAGCCGCGCTGTGGGGGTGGAGAGAGGGGCAAATGGCACCTCGTGAACAGGGTGTGCGAGGCCACCCTGCTGAAACCTGCCCCAGCACCGCCGTCTGCTCTGTCACGGCTGAAGCAGGAACAGCGACAGCTTTCAGGCCACCCCGGTGCACGTGCCCAGGCCAGGCTGGTGGCACACGCGGCCCGGCCCACGCGATCGATGCTGCTGCTTCCCCTCAGCTCACTGCTGCCTCGGGGACAGGAGCCCGGGCAGAGCGGCTGCGGGCCGGACGCCCCTGAGGACCTGGGTACGGGCTGCGTGCGGCCAGTGCTGCCTCGTCCGCCCCGTGCTGACGCAGGGCACAGCACGCCACCTCTCCGGGCAATGGACGCGCGTGTCCCCTTCCCTCTGGCCCCGCTCTGCACTGGAGCTCCGGAGGCAGACACGCCCACCAGAGTGCCCTGGCGCCTTCCTGTGGCCGGCGCCCACTTGGAGGAGAGGGCACAGGGGCTGGCACAGAAGGCCTCACCCCAGGGGACAGGAAGCAGTGCAACAGAGGAGACACAGAGCCCAGCATCACCCTTGCAGGCTCAGCCCAGAGACGGCGATCACCAGGCCTGGCCGCCAGCACAGCCAGCTAGGAGCTGGCCTGAGGGTGGATCCAGTGTGGGGCACAGCACCCCATCCACTGGCCTTCCATACCGCCTCTGAATAGGTGTGACTTTGGGGAGACCCTACGGTCCGAAACCCTGCAGAGCACAGTAGGCAGCTGGCCGCAGCCTGTACCTCCAAACCGGCATGTGGGGTGGAGGTTCTGCCACAGACACTAGAGCAGAGCCTGGCGGCCGGGACGATGGGCTGTCTGTGAAATGCGGCTGGAGTGGGGGGTCCATGGACTGGCAGGTCTATGAAGGGCTCGGGTGGGGCAGAGACGCAGCTGACGCACAAGCTAGGTGAGCGGGGCACAGTGCCAGCTGCCCAGGTCCCCACCGTGCATCTGAGCAGCACCAGGTGTGCGTGGACCCTTCACCTGGCATCGCACCCAGGCCCCATGCCCGGGAGGGCAGGGAGCATCATCAGGGAGGCCAAGCAGCTTCCAGCTGCTAATATACAGAAGGCAGCTGGGGTGGGCCTGCCAGCAGGGAGGAGCCTGGGCCACCAGGGCCCAGCCCCGCTGTGCCCGGAGCAGAGGCTGTTCAGGACGGGCAGCCGAACATCTGCGCCCACCTCTTGAGCACCGCCTGCCTTCAGAGCCTGTCCATCGGAAAGTCACCCCGTGGCTTCTGTGCCCACTGACGGCTTCCCACCAGCCCCACTTCGGGCTCAGCTTGCTTGGGCCAAGTCTCTTGAGGCATTGATCTGGCCCAGGCTGGGGTAGCTCAAGGTGTGGCTGGGCTTCGTCCCCAATGCCAGCCTCGGCAAGCAGCAGTGACACTGGCCACAGAGTGAGGGGCATTGGCAAGGCAGGGATCCATCCCTGGTTGGAACTGGTGGGTTGGGTTGGCCAGAGCGTACATCTCTGGGGGCACAGATGGCTGTGCCATTGGCAGTCAGAAGGAGGGACTGAGCTGGCCAGGAACTTGGGGCTGTGTGCGGCACTTCAGGAAAGTGGGGCGCCATGTACTCCCTGAGCCTGTCCCCACCTGCCAGGGGCACATGCCTGTCCCAAGCTCGCTGCCTCGCTGTGGGTGTGGGCAGCGCAGGGGACTGGCACGCTTGCTTCTTGGGGACACCTGGTGAGGCCTCATGTCAGTTTTTCAACAGCAGTAACGGAGGAGGGCGGGCTGGCCCGTCCCAGCGGCCACATAGCCTCACGAGGCCCTGAGGTGGACGTGCTCTGGCCCTTGCCACAGAAGGGCAGACACGGAAGCAGAGCGGGGCTGGGCACTGTCCGAGGCCACACGCACATCCGTGAGGTCGCCCGTCTGCGGATGAGACGCTGACAGTGACTGGCGCCCCTGGGCACCAGGACCGCTGCTTCCCGCATCCCTTTCCTCTCCACCCGGCCCTTTGTGTGGGTGCCCAAGGCTGCCTCTGGCTGGGCAGGAGCTCCACAGAATCGAGGTGGCACGGGTGGAGTGCACAGCCCAGCTGGCCGGCCGGCAGGACAGAGAGGGCATTTCCCAGGAACGGGGCCGGGCAGCTGCCACGCAGGCTGGCAAAGGGGTGCCGGTGTGGTGGACATTGCCTGGCACTAGAGGGGCGAGCGCCTGGGCCCCGATGCTCAGCCGAGCTGGGGCAGGGGCTGCAGCCAGGCGTTGGCAGGTGACTGCGGGACAGTCGGGGCCCCGCTGGCGTGAGGTCCCAGGAAGGAGGGCTTCAGCGTGGGCTTGAGGCACACACCCGCAACCCCAGCGCTCAGGAGGCTGGGCAGGAGGGTCATAGGTCTAAGCCCAGCCCAGGATATAGAGTAAATTCAAGGCCAGCCTGCACGATAGGAAATACTCTGTCAAGAAGCAGAAAAAAGAAACTTCGCAGAGCAGGTGATTTGACTGGCCAGGAATGACAGGGTTTTGCCTGGCGAGAAGGGTAACCAGGGCATGTGCAGCTGTGCCGGGCAGCGCCTGGGGGTCAGCGAGTCCTGCTTGAAGGAAGAAGGGGTTCAGTAACGGCAGGCCCCTCTGGACAGGCTGTGCCCCAGGCAGGCGTGCCAGGTGAGGGGCACCAGAGAGCAGGCTCTGCCATGCACTGAGGGGCTGGACCTCATCCTCACGACCACGGGGAACCACTGAGGGGTTTCCACAGAGGACAGGGGGTCTTTTCCAAGCAGCACTTTAGAAAGTGGAGCCCCAGAACGGTGCACATTTCACCCAGGCCTCGAGAGCTGCCCGGGCCGTCCAGACCAGGAAGTGCTGCGCCCTCACACCCACGGGAACAGGCCCCCATTGTGAGGGCCGGAGTCTCAGAGAAAAGGTGCCTTTCAGGCCCTGAGAAAGCACTGCCTGGGACAGGGGCCTGCTGCCCGCCTGGGCCGTGACCTGTGGGTGACCGGTGGGGGAGGCCCCTGCCGCACAGCGGGGCGGGGGGGCGGGCAGCCAGCTGGAGCCCTTGCTGCCCCCGGCCCGGCTCCTCCGTCACAGTCGAGGCCCTGCGTGCCGCCTGGCTTGTGGTCTGCGCCAGCTGTGCCAGGTGGGCAGGGCTGACAGTGCACACGAAGCCCGAGGTGCGACAGCCGGAGCTCTGGGGTCCCCGCTGTGTGCCTGGGTTGGCCCGTGGCAGGTGCCCGGTGGGGGCCCACGGATGCGCACAGCTGCTGGCCTGTGGCTCCGGGGTCTTGGGGTCCCAGGCCCGCCCTGAGTGCCCGGTGCCAGGGGGACGGGAGCCGGGAGGCCCGTGCAGGGGCGCGGCCTCAGCCCTCCCCGAGGCCAGGTGTCCGCGCAGGAGGGGCCGCCCGGGCAGAGGGCAGGGCGTCCGCGCCGTGGGGTGCTCCGCGGCCCCATCCTCCCCGTACTCCAGGACAGCCTCCGAGCCCCCTGCAGGGGAGGGCGGCCAAGCGGCCCCTCAGCTTCCCTGCCCAGCCCCCCCCGCTGCAGACCCAGAGAGGAGGGCTGTCCGCGGCCACCACAGCCGCTGCACCCCGAGTCCCCGTGGCCACCGTCCCAGTCCCAGCTCCTCAGCACCGAGGGTGGGTGACGTCACTTCCTGGGGGGAGGAGCAGGCGCGACCCGGGCTGGCCGCCAGGCCGCCAGCCCCAGCAGTCCTGGGAGCAACCCCGAGGAGCGAGGAGCGCTGCAGTGGCCACGCAACAGGCTGGACCAGACATGCCAGCCGCCCAGCCGGCCCCCACCCCTCCCCCGCCCGAGGGCCGTGCCCACTGGCCGGGAAGGACTGGGCTGCTCCCTTCCCGGGGGGTGCCGGTTTCGGAGGACACATGTTTTCCCAGGAGCCGTCCCTGGGGAGGAGAGGACCTGCCATCCGCCCCCAGACGGGTGCCATGTGAGGCTCTGGGGCTGGGGCAGGCGCCTCCTGGGTCGGTTCCCTGCCCTGCCGTCAGGGTCTGCCCAGGTGACCCCTTGTGTGTGCCACCACCTTCCTCCCGCCCTGGGGAGTGTCCTGGGTCCTGGGCGCTCCTGAACTGGCATCCTGCTGCTGGGGTCCTGGACGTGGACTCCAGGAGGTGGGCAGCAGGAAGCAACTACTGACCAGAGACGGTGGGCATCTCCCGTGGCCCAGAGGGGCCAGGACTGAGAGTGGGACTTGTGGTCAGAGCCGCTGATCGTGGCTGCCCAGCCAGCCCAGCGTCCTCTGCTTTCTTCCAGGAGGTGAGCACCAGGCCTGCTGAGCGTCCAGAGCCGCCCGCCATGCCTGGGATCGTGGTGTTCCGGCGGCGGTGGTCTGTGGGCAGCGATGACCTCGTCCTGCCGGCTGTCTTTCTCTTCCTCCTGCACACCACCTGGTGAGTCCGTGCTGGCCGCAGCACTCTGGGGAAGCCTGCACTCGCCCGCTCCTCCCACCTGGCCTCCCTTACTGACCCACCTCCCCTGGAGAACGGAAGCCTTTGGGTAATTCGCCCACGGAGCCAGGATGCCTCCTGCACTGGGCAGTCACCAGGCAGTTGCCAGGAGCTGGTGGCTTAGTCGGGTGTCTTACCGTTTAATTGCTAGGACAATACACCTGATTCTGAGGGCTTTACAAAGGTTTGTTTTGTCTCCCAGTGTTTAGGGCATGCAATCTTTAGTGGGCTGTGCCAAGGCCGGAAGGGCATGTTGGAAGGGCCTGCGGAGGAAAACCGCTCACACTGCGGCAGCCAGGACGCAGCGGGGAGGGAGAGCTAGCAAGAAGACACACGCTTCCACGTCACGCCATGACCACTTCTTCCAGTTAGACCCTCCCTTCCAGCAGCACATGAGCTCTGACCTCCAGTGGGTGCAGCCACTGCTGAATACAGCACCCCATGATCCAGTGACCCTCAGCGTAGGAGGCCCTGACCGTGAACTCAGTCAGCCTTTGGGAGACGTTCTAGATTTAAACTGTAGCTTTCTGCCTCTGGTCTCCAAAGACTCACGGCCATGGGTTTATGGAAAGTGCATTTGGTCCCTTTGTAAGAGTCACCAAAGCCTTAACAGTCGAGCGTTGCTGGCACGGAGCAAAGTCCAAAGACCTGCCTGAGACCCGAGGCAAACTCTTAGCTGGGAGCCCTGATAAAAAGAAAAAAGAAAATTAATATTGCCAACAGCCAGTGGCACAGAGTAAACCTTCCCGTTTCAAAAGGGAGAAGTAGGGTATGGAAACTGCCCTCTTGTGCAGCTGCCCCCTGCACTGCCTGCGGCCTGCGTCTCCACTGCACTCTCAGCCTCCCTCTCGCACTGCCCCTGGGCACACCGTCAGCCTCTCGGGCCTCGGAAACCTAGGTGGAAGCCTTCGTGGCCCCACAACACTTAGCGCGCTTGTGAAACCAGCACCGTGTCTGTGGCGTCAGGGTCTGCCCCAGCTCAGCAGTAGCCAGACCCCCTGGCCATGCTGCTGCGGCCTCCAAACGAATGGCTGAGCACTATGAAAAGTATCTTGGAGAAACAACTCCCCAGATGGCCCTATGTGAGCAGGAAGCTCAGGGCTCTCTTCCCAAGGAAAGCTTATCGTTTTACAACTTTGAGCCTGCAAACAGGTGTCTTCTTGATTCTGCAGGTGCCTTTAGGACAACTTAACTATTGTCCAGATGGCAACCGCTGGGTTCTTTAATGCTGATCTTTTTTTTTTTTTGAGACAGGGTCTCGCTTTGTAGTTCAGGCTGGCTCTGAGCTCACTGTATAGCCCAGGCAAGCCTTGAACTCAGCAATCCTCCTGCCTCTGCCTCCCGAGTGCTGGGATGACAGGCGTGAGCCACCACGCCCGGCAATGCTGATCTTTTTGACAACCACACTGTCCTCTCCTCGGCTCCAACTTCACAGACACTGCCTTTCTGGCAAAACTGAAAACTTCCCAAATGGGCTTTTTGCTCTTATTCTCACTATAAATCAGGGGCAAAGCAACCAGAAGCTTCCAGGCCACGTCCTGCTATGGAGCTGCCTGAAAATTTCCTTTGTAAGATTCACGAGTCTGGGCCGGAGGGTTAGCTCAGTGGTTCCGGTGCCTGCCTTGCAAGCGCAAGGACCTGGGTTTGATCCCCGGTGACCACATATAATGCTGGGCGTGGAGACACGCCCACCAACAATCAACACCGCATACCACAATGCCGGACGGACGTGGTGGCTCACGCCTGTCATCCCAGCACTCGGGAGGCAGAGACAGGAGAATTGCTGAGTTCGC
>PVIC010014914.1:0-10051 GCA_004025085.1 Thryonomys swinderianus
TGACAGAAGAAACCATAAAAACTTCAGAAACACATAGAAATTAAATAGCACCCTCCTGAACAATCAATGAGTCACAGAGGAAATTAAAGAAGAAATTAGTTTCTACAATTAAACAATTATGCCAATACAACATACTGGAACTTACAGGACACAATGAAAGCAGTCCTATGAGGGCAGTTTAGACCAGTCTATTCTCATATCCAAAAAACAGAGCAAGCTCAGATAAACAATCTAGTGTTGAACTTCAAGCTCCTGGAAAAAGATCAAGTCAAGCCCAAAGCTCATATGAGGAGGAAAATTATAAAGATCACACCAGAAATTAATGCAGTTGAGATTAAGAAAACAATACATAAAGATTCAATGAATCAAAGAGTTGGTTCTTTGAAAGATTAAAAACATTGACAAACACTTAGGCAACCTTAAAAAAAAAAGGCTCAAATCCATAGTTAGGAATGAAAAGGGAGAAACCACAACAGATCCTGCAGAAATCCAGGTTATTAATACCTATTTCAAGAATGTGTATTCTAATAAGATGGAAATCACAAGAGAAATGGACAGATTCCTAGATACAATATGAATTCCCAAAGCTGACATGATGTGCTCAACTGCACACCGTTAGGTACAGGGTGAGGAGGAGGAGTAGGGTCTCCAGAGTCCCTGGGTCCTGGTCAAGGTTAAGAGCCTGGGGCGCGTTCTATGGCCTCTGAGGAGCTCCCCATAAATGAAAAGCGCCGCCTTCCACTTTGTTGCCCTTTCCTAAAAACAAAAAACAAAACAATAAAAACCACCTTTTGCATGGGTTGGAGGGGGCAGGAGGGAAGGGTCGGAGAGCGCAGCACACTAGTTTCCACAGTTTCGTTGAGGTTGATCAACCCTTGTGTGAGGTCCCAGCAGGCCGGGCAAAGGACGGCGCAGAGGAGCTAGGTATGGCAGCTCAGCCCCGCACCCAGAGACTTCGAGACGCCCTGAAGCTCACTCATTTGCAACAGGCTCCCCACAGCCAAGCCCCAAGCCGGGAGCTGGGACATAATGGGAAAGAGGAGAACTAGTCTCCAGCCAGGAAGCTTACTGCCTTGCGGGGGTGGAGGTGGGTGGGTGGGGGGGTGCAGCTATAAAACGGCAGAGGGCTGGGCCGGCCGTACGGAGCCTCCTGGCCCAGGTGAGGGACGCAGGACTTGTTTCCTAAATTAGCGAAAATACCAGGGATGGCGAGACGCAGCTAGAAGGAATCCGGGCCGCAGACCCCACACTCGCTTCGTGCAGACAGGAAAGGAGGCGGAGAGAGCAGTGGGTCATAGGCCAGCTGTGGGTGGTATCTGAGACAAAGGAAGGCGTTGCTGCCACAGCAAGGGCTGCGCCAGTATCACTTATGAAAGAGTAGCGGCCATGGAGCACGGCCGGCCAAGAGGCTCATAGAGCAGACTTCCGGGATGCCTCCGCTTCTCCCGCGGGATTGCGGGTGCTGAAGGATCTCACAGCAGAACCGCGGGATCTCAGCAGAGGATCCCGGGAGCCGGTCGCTGGGCAACAGGCCCCGCCCCGGCTGCAGCTGTGCGCCCTCTGCAGGTGGCGCCCTGCCATCGCCAACACTCAACACTTCCGGCGGCAGGAGCGCCACGCCTTGCACGTCTCCTTCCAAAATGTTGTCTCACCCAGAGCCCAACCTCAGCCGTTTAGGATGAGATTTCTGCTGCCCCTGCCTATTTCTGATCCTCCAGGAGCCGGCCAGGCCAGCTGGTGAGGGACATGTTGGGCAGCAGGCAGGCGCAGCCTGTTGAAGACGCGGGTTCAGCGCAGGCAGCTCCAGTTCTCCCACTTGGTGCTGTTGCTGGAGAGTGGGGCTCAGGGAGCATGGACTGTGTTGCCCAGGAGGCACCAGGCTTATCAGTCCCTAACCTGCGGGGCCCAGAACCAGGGCGAGGACCCCAGGGGCCACCAACCCACAGGGCCACGGCCCAGCAGCAGAACCGGCCACACCCCTTCTGGTGCATCTGTGCTGTGCTGGTGCCGCTGTGGTCAGCCTGCAGGCCTGTGGGGGCTGAACACAGCTTTATTGACTGGTGTATCCTGGTTCCAAAGTTTTTCTCACACTTAAGTATAGACCAGGGATGGAGCTTGGTTGTACCACACCTGACAAACACAAGGTCCCGAGTTAGATCCCCAGTACAGGGGAAGATTTTTTAAAAAATTAAATGTAATGTAAAAGGGTCACTGAGCTGTGCCTACTGTACCACTGTGACAGGTCCAGCAGGTCAGACTAGGCCAGACCCCTGCGACCTTCAAGGGCTGGCATGACAGGAACAGAGGCCCCACATAACAGAGCCAGCCTGGGCCCTCTGCCCCTTCTCAGCGGTCCTGTACCTACCTGTCTGGGGACAAGCAGGACACCCAGGCCACAGACACGCCAGCAAGTGGGCCAGCCTGTGCTCCTGGTACCAGTTCCTGCCCCTCTCCATGGACTCTTCATGCCAGTTCTTCCTGCCACCCACTGGGCGCACCCACCCCTCTCTGCTGCACCTCACTCACTTGCCCTGAAGCAGCGGGGACTGCAGTTTCCCCAGAGGGCCTTCTCCAGCCGGCCTCAGTGCTCTGCCCCTGTTCTGGCACTGTCTCTCTCACTGGATACCATGCTCCTGATGGGAAGAGCTGGGGAGCACCAAGTTCTGGATGTAGTCACGATTCACAGTGTTTTCTAAAATAAATAAATAAAACCAAGGGACGTGGTCTGGGATCCTAAAACAGAACAGGACCCAAGTTCTGGTTTTATAAACTATATTCTTCCGTAGAGACCATGAAAGAGGCTGGAGAAGGAAAACTAAAAGAAACCTTTATATTTTGTGTGTATCACATTTCTCTAGCATCTCCACTTCTTAAATCATAATAAAGTCTAGCCTGGCCTGACCCTGATTTGATAACTGGGATGAAAGGGGAACGGGGAATAGGAAGAACTTGTCAATATGACAGGCCCTGTCCACACTCTTCCAGCCCGACCCACGCTCTTGCCCAACACGGCCTCCCATGAGGATTAAAGAAAGCACACTTTCCACCAGGATTTCTGCTACTTATTTTATTTCAACAGTCAATTGTCCCCAGAGAAGAAACCTCTGATGTCGCAGCCCATTCAGCTGCACTTTTCTATTTTCAGAAAACTGTACATCAGTGCTTCAGACTATAAAAACATCAAATAGTGAAACTTGAACATATTTTAAAACCAAAACTGAAGCCTATCATAGCTTAAACTTGGTGGGGGGAGTGAAGCGGCTCCAATGGTCAGGTCTTCCAACAAAAGGGTGAGGGGACTGGCCAGGCCATGGCTGGGTGCTGCAGAACCTGCTGTCAACACCCCAGGCCTGGCTGCTGCACCTGATAGCTGTGGAGCCTCAGGCTGCAGAAAGGCAAAGATTGCAGAAGGCTGAAAGAAACGGTACCTTCTGTCCTGAGTGGCTCCTGAGGAGGTCAAAGACTGCCACTAGGGCGAGTCTGTTAAATAGCACTCAGGATGGTTAAATTCATCCCTATGGCGAGCTTCACCAGCCCCGGTCCTCACCGTCACCTCCCCCATCATCTCTCCAACCCCATGGCTCAGGATTGGAGACCTCAGAAATCACCCTACTTCCTCCATCTCAGAATGGGGGAGCTACCTCCCATCTTACAATATCCTTCTCTCTTTCAATATCCTTCCTCACTGCACAACACTGAACACAGACAAGAAAATCACTGCCGGCATCCCTGATGCCCACCGCTGGCCTAGAAGGTGGCAACCTAGTCGGACTGCTCCTGAGATGAGGTTGGGTAGGGCTCGCTGGGCACCACGGCGTACTGGTTGCCTGTGAAGGACAGAGAAGGCACTTGGACTTAGAAAGAGGGTGAGTTATGTATTTTCAGATACAGATTTCTTACAAGGTTTTCTCACCCTTTCCAGCTGAGTGGAGAGTAAATTTTACTTCACTTTGCCGAGCAAGGAGATTGGTCAATGTAGTACAGATTCAAATGCCAGCTTGGCACCACTTTTCCCAAGCTGGTGGTGGTGAGCAAGGTTACCTGAGGCTTGACTCTCAGCCTGCTCTGTGAGGTGTCCCCACCCCCGCAGCACTCAAGACAGGTGAAACAATACATGGCAGCGAACCGCCACTAACGCCTTCCTCAGAAGAACCCCGTGAGGAGGGACCCTCACAAGTCACGGTGACTCTGCAGATGCTGAAGGAGACACACTAAGGCAGGAAAGGAAGTCCTGTGACCTTTAAACTCAGAGGTCTCAAACCTAAGTTATCCTTACATTCAGAAGCTCAGCAGACGCTCCCACAACCCTGTGAGGGGCCATTCTGCAGGTGGGCAGACTGAGGCTGAGCGCTCAGGCCTCCTGGTACAGCAATGGCAGAGCTGCTTGGGTGGGTTCTGGAGGTCTTGCCAGGCCTCCTGCTGTGGCTACAGGATCAACTCCTGCTATCCCTGCACAGAGGTCTTGCCCAGCCAAGAAGCCTGGTGTCTCTGGTTTGCGTAACAGCGTGCAGGAGGGTGACGTGTCCCTGCCCATGACCCCGATATGGCGGGGAACAAGCCCTGGACTTGGAGCCACACAATGCTGCTCAAATCCTACGCTGCTGTTCACATGCAGGGGAACCTCCTGTGGCTGTTTCCTCCGTGGGAATCCCACTCCTCACCCCTCGGATGCATGCGCATGGAGGCCGGGGAAGGCCATGGAGAGGCGCTTACTTATCCCAGCTCCGTGCACCCTAAACCAGGTGTCCCTTGTCCCTCTCTCTGCCTCCACTTCAGATGGCTCCCTTCTGAAAAGCCTTGCTGGCTCCTTGGAAGTGAGAAGCTTATGCTGTCTTACCAGTATTCTCAGATGGGAAGTTCAGTGAGAAAGTTGGGGGCAATGGAGGAGGCGGTGGCGGCGGCGGTGGGAGAAGATGCAGCCCGGAGAGAAGTCCCGGTGGGAGGAGCAGGGGCTGCTGGTGCTGCTGTGGTGGTGGTGGTGGTGGCAGCGGTGGTGGTGGCGGCGGCGGCAGTGGTGGCGGAGGCAGTGGTTGTGGAGGCAGTGGGGGAGGCCCGTAGTACTCTGGGTAGAAGTTTCTCACGGGCTCCGGCGCCTGCAGGCACACAGCAGAGGCAGAGGGCGCACATTAGCTACACAGCTGACCGCGCGGGTCTCAGTCCAGCGGGTGCTTCACTGGGGGGTTAACCTCTCCGAGGCCGAGACATCAGTGCAGAGCACTCTGAGCAGGTGTTCAGCAAACATCAGCCATCTTGGATAAGCCTGGAGACCAACTGGGGTGCCGACACAGGAGGCCCTGGCTGGCCTGATGAATATGGATGGGTGGTGGGCCTACAGGGCCAGGCCACAGACCTGCTCAGGTACAGAGGCAGAAGCGGACCCCAGCTGTGTGACCTCACAGCACACCCAGCCGACCACGGCACCAAGGGTCTGAATGCAAACCCTGCAGAGCCCGCCTATCCGGGGATGTGATAATTTTAACCCAATTTTTAAGGGGAATCTCAGGGGAAGAGTGCACAAGTTGTGTGTGGCCTGATGCTACTAGGCAAGCGGGGTGACTCAGGCACTCCTGCCATGCCACTGCTGCCCTACGTGGCAGTTAAGCCCACCACCCCACAGCACCCAGGCCCAGCTGGGCATCTGCACAGCTCAGAGCCTCACTAGAAAGACAGTGCCATGCGCTGCCCACTGCACTCTAGACGTGACTCTCTGCAGAGACCTCAGAGCACATCCCAAGGTGTGAGTGAAGGACTGCAGTGGCACAGGGCACTTCTAAGTGCTTTTCCAGGCATTGGCAGGTGTGATCGAGGACCCCACACACTGCCTGGAGAGCATATGCTGTATATGTCACACATGCTGAGGGTTTGAACCACCCATGGTACATGCATGACAGCCCCATCAGTGGCTTCTACCCCTGGTGCTACAAATGGACCTAATCAATTTTATTGGCCTTTTTACTAATAAAATTAATAAGTCTATAAACAAACTGAATCCAGTTAGTTGCTTGAATCTGAATTATTGCATACATATAAATATTGATATTTTCATACCAGTAAAATTATTAAAATAATAAATTCATTTCACTATAATAAAAAGTATAATAATGCAACTAATTTGAAGTGTGTAGAACATCATAACACATTTGCCTTTTTTTTTTTTAGTTTTTTGAGACAGGGTCTCACTTTGTAGTTCAGGCTGGCCCTGAACTCAGTATGTAGCCCAGGCAAGCCTCAAACTCACAACAATCTTCCTGCCTCTGCCTCCCAAGTGGTGGGATTACAGGTGTGAGCCACCAGGCCTGGCAACATGTGGCTTTTTTTTTTTTTTTTTTGCAACCACAGTGGCACCGTGTTTCTCTTTTTTTTCAGATAGCTATCCATGTACCACCAGTGGTTTAAGCCACCTGGATGAACAAGTCCAAATCAGACCTGCCCAGCAGCGAGATATACTGTACATGTTAAGGCTCTGGGTAATCTGTACACATCTTGAGCCAGCATTTCCTAATTCTGACCACAAGGAAGAGAAGAAAGTCCACTTTTAAGCACCTACTATGTGCCAGACCCTGTGCTAGGCACACTTTATTCAACCTATTCATGAGACAGAACTCTGAGTGCCTCTGACAGACCAAGATCCTGAGGGAGGCAATGGGAGGCGGGCAGCCCACCCCAGGATGGGCGGCAGCACATGCCACAGGTTGAGGCAGCAGACTGAGGGACTGGGAAGTGGCTGGCCATCTGGGGGTGACCTGCCAACCATGGCCTGATGTCAGAATGCAAGTATTAACAGTAGCAGGCATTGGCCTCATGGCCGCTGTCTGCTTTCTAGACTTTTCTGTCTTTTCACCCTACTTTTACCTTTCTCTTCACTTTTACCTTTAATAAATGTAAAATCTACATTTTTCAGTTGTCTTGCCCAGCTCTATAAACGGGACAACAAGAGGACCTCAGCTTTGGGTGACAAGGTGGGACTTACCCCTAGGTTTGTAGGCCTGTGCTCTCTAGTAAGGAGGAGACCAGAAGCAGCATAGAAGCAGCGAGTGGGTAGGGACAGGAGGGAGGCTGCCCCTGGGAAGCGTGTGAAGCCTGTGCAGGGGACAGCAGGACACGAGTGAAAGTAATTCATGTCTCTCGGGTTTGAAAGTTTTGCAAATAAACACCTGGTCCTCCCTCCAGATGTGAAGGACTGGGAGCGGGAATGTTAGTACTTTAATCCAAGCTGCTCAGCCAAGCCTCTCCCTGGATCACAGCTCCTGCCTGGGGCCTGTGGTGGCAGCTCAGCACAGATAAACTGCCTGAGTTCACACTCTGAATACAGGCTGTCTGGCAGTCCTATCAATCAGCGCCTGCCCCACACCAGGCCCTGGGCTTCTGGGTGAGCACACGGTGTGGACTCCACTTGGCCATAGCCCCTCTTTGTGTGGAGGCTAGAGATGTCCTGCTCTCCCTGGGGGCAACGGGGTGGCCAATGGCAGCTCCCACTTCTTTCAGGCTGAGCAACCAATGGTGGCCGAGTGTCAAGTGCCAGGTTTGCCCCATCTCTGTATGAGGGGCAACCTCAGGGCAGCAGAAAGAAGCTGGACTCCAGATTTCAGACAACGGTGATTCAACCAACTGTGTAATACGAGTCCCAGTTCCTTACTCAGTCTTGTAGTCTTGGCCAAAATTTTAACTTCTCTGAACCTTTATTCTTGACTCTGCCTTGGGGTAAGAACACATACACTGACAGTTCATAAGGGTAAGTAGGAACCTGGAAATTATCAAGACCAGTGGCTTTCAAAAACTTTTTTTCCTTGACTTGATAGAAAATGATGTATAAGTTTAAAAAAAGTGTACAAAACCTAAAATAAGAGATGCTGCTGGGCTGAGCCCTCTGGGCCTGACTGGATTGCACAGCAGACCCCATAGACTGGCTCTGTGGACCAGCCCCCACTTTGTGGTCAAGGACCTCCAATACGTAGACACCAAGGCTTTGTTTTTCTTCTTAATTCCCTACCACAGTTAATAAATCCTCTCTGCTCATTTCTCTCTACCCTGGGAGAACATCTTAATAGATACCTGTGACTATGCTTTCATTCTGAGGGAAGAGGTAGAGGTAATGGTGGTCACCATTTCTATGAACTTGCTATGTCTGATTCTACCTCTCCTACAGGTCTGGCTTCTCAGGGCCTAAATCGGGCCTGGTCACCTAGCCTGCTCCTACCCTGGAGTCCTGATGGCTTCAGAGGTTGCCAAACAGAGAGGAATTTTAACCATCCTGGTATGGAGAAAGGAGTAGCCAAGGCCACAAACTTTGTAATTCCTGCCTCATTACACCACACAAGGGGTGACCTTACGTTTTATACACTGATGTTCAAAACTTCAGCCTTGGGCCAGAGATTTAGCTCAGTGATTTTGCCATCTGCCTAGCAAGTGCGAGGTCCTGAGTTCAAACGCCAGTAACCACATACAACTATATACCGGGTGTGGTGACTCATGTCCACCAGCAATCAGTACCACATACCACAATGCCAAGTGTGGTGGCTCACACCTGTAATGTTAGCACTCAGGAGGCAGAGGCAGAGGCAGGAGGATTGCTGAGTTTGAGGCTTGCCTGGACTACATAGTGAGCTCAGGGCCAGCCTGAACTACAAAGCAAGACTCTGTCTCAAAAAACAAAACAAAACAAAAACCCTTGAGCTTTAAGGATAGCACCAGTTAGTAATATTATAAAAGGATTAAATTTAATTTATTCTCTCTACAACTGTTTCCTAAGGTTAAAGTGGCAAGTGTTAGGAAGATGTTTACCCTATTTTTCTGAAATCTGCATCTCAGAAGTCAAGGGCAAAGGTCACTCCTCAGATTCCCAGAGCCTTTTGCTCTCAGCTCTCAAAAGCACATGTCATAGCCCAGGCTCAGGAAGGCAGGCCTGTCTACACACATGCACTGCCAGATAGATGGTAACTGCCTGGTAGATGGTAACTGGCTTCTTAGACCAGGGCTCACAAGGACAGCAAGGACGGAAGAGAGCACCTAGGCTCCAGGTGGACAGGAGGAACCTGCAAAAAAGTCAGGGTTAAGACTCACCACAATTCTTCCTTGATAGCTGGAGCAGGGGACATACAAGAAGCCCTTCTGCACGGCTGGAGACATATCCTGGGAGTCCAGTGGGAAGCGCTGGTAGGAGTACATGGTGGAATAGCCAAGGCACATGTTGGAAGGCTCTGTCTCCAAGTACTCAGCCCCCACCACAGAGTCTGGGTTGATCCTCAGAGAGTGGTCCACTGAAGAGAGAAAGCAGTAAGGGAAGCATTAGAAACACAGCTGGGGGCCATGGATTTAGCTGAAGTGGTACCAAGCCTACCCTGGAAACACACAGGGCTCGAGTTCCATCCCTGGCATACCCTCCCCCCAAAAAACACAGCTGGGAAAAAAAAGCAAGAGTAACAGTATAATAACCAGTATAAACCAACACTATGTTCAACTATAAAATCTCTTACACTGTTTTTAACCTCACTGGTCTTTAACCCTTCAAGCACTGCTTTTGCATCCATCTCAAGGCCTTTGTAGTCATGGAGGGCTTTTCCTTCCAGCTCTGCTTTGATTAAAACCTTAGTACAGATAACTCATGATTCACAATGGTTGAATAATTTTTCAACTTTATGATGGAGCAAAAGCTATATACGTTCAATAGAAACCATACTTTGACTTTTTTTTATCTTTTCTTGGGTCTGTGATAAGCAGTAAGATACTCCCTTGAGATGATGGGCAGAGGCCGTGAGTCACAGCTCCTTAGGGCCAGGCCAGAGGAAATAATTGCTCCTTTACAGTGGATTGTGCTGCTAAGCTAGGGTGTCCAGTAGGTTATGTGTAGTTAATAATTTTTGACTTAGGAGATTTCAACTTACTAGGGGCTGATGAGGAGGTAAGCCAAGGAAAAGATGCATTCAGCTTTACCTTCAGAGAACAACTAAATCATCCATTATTAGAGATCCATACACTGATTTGTGATTCTTTGATTAAGCTCCCTGAAAGCAAATAGGACTCTCATACTGATTCCATCATACCACTAGGATCG
>PVIC010014914.1:10151-35870 GCA_004025085.1 Thryonomys swinderianus
GCCGGAGGGTTAGCTCAGTGGTTCCGGCGCCTGCCTCGCAAGCACAAGGTCCTGAGTTCGATCCCTGGTGACCACATACAATGTTGGGCGTGGAGACTCAACACCCACCAGCAATCAATACCACATGCCACAGTGCCGGGCGTGGTGGCTCACGCCTGTCATCCGAGCACTAGGGAGGCAGAGACAGGAGGACTGCTGAGTTCAAGGCTTGCCTGGGCTACATAGTGAGCTCAGAGCCAGCCTGAACTACAAAGCGAGACCGTCTCAAAAAAAAAAAAAAAAAAAACCTCAAAAGAACAGCTAACTTGAAATTGTACTTTAATACTGAACGAGCACAACATAGTTAATAATGCACAGGGTCAGAAAACAGTAATATTTCAACAGACCCAGTAGCTCTACTCAGAACACCTACACCCAAGAAAAGGGTGGAGAAACGTGCACAGGCGCATTGGCCAAAACATAGCAAAGGGGAGGAGTCTCAAACCACAGGGGCAGGGTTGCGCATGCACAGTCAAGTCAATCTAATTCCCCGCCACAAGTAAATTCTACAGAGAAGCTTCTAGAAAACAGTAGGAACAGTGCGCAGACTCAGACCGGCAGCCTGAACGGGAGGTCTCCTGGGAGGGGCAAGAGGTGCTTATGCGCAGCCGCATTCCTACTGGCGTTTTCCCCAGAGAGGCCCAAAGAAGCCGAGGCTAAGCCTATCGGGAGCCATTTGCAAAGTGTAAAGGCAAATACGGCCGCTAAACACCGCAAGCATCACTCAGTCTTTTCTACCGCTAAACACCGCAAGCATCACTCGGTCTTTTCTACCCGCCCCCCCCCCAACTTTTTTTTGTAAAAAGGCCCCACTCAAACCCCTATTCCGCCAGGCATTTTCCCCTTCCTAAGCCGCCTCCCTCTGGCTTGGGCCTGAGCCGCCATTTTAGGAGCGCGAGACTGCAGGCCTGCCCAGAACCGATGGCTGGGCCGGGCCCAGCAGGATGGAGGACTTACCGGAGTCCACGAACAATGTGCTGGGCGTTGGCCTTATCGGAGGCTCCGGGCCAGGGTGCGGCCTGACCGCAGCTTCGGGCCGGAACTGGGGCACCGCGTATCTGGGCAGCCCCAAGTGGCTATGGCCACGGTTGCCCACGACCGACCAGAAGACGGTGGGCCCCGCACTCAGGGCTCCGGGGGGCTGCTCCGGGAGGCGGGAGGTCTCAGGGTCCGGCCTGGGCGGTGGGGGTGGCGAGTGCAGGCTGGGGCCCGGGGTGGCGGCTGGCGGGAGCCCTTGTGCTCCCGGGGCCGGGGCCGGGGCCGGGGCCGGGCCCGTTTCCTGGCCGTCCTCGGCCTCCTGGTCTCTGAGCATCTTCTCTTTGGCTATGATCTTCTGGCGCTCCGTGATCAAGCAGCATTTCTCGCAGAGGCACTTCTTCCAGGGACACTTGCCTGCGTGGCCCTTGACCAGTACCAGGAAGCCGTGGTTCCGGCACCTAGAACACTTGGGAGCGCGCAGCATGGGGTCCGCCAATTTCGGGAGCTCTTTCCAGCACTACCGCCACCTCTGTGAGCTGCAAGGCAAATGAAGAGCGATGCGTGACGCCCCAGAAGTCCCTGGTGCTGGGGTCATTAGATACACTTGTATCAAAGTAGTGTTCAGTGCATCCCATGAGCTGTAACAAGACCCTTGCATTTTTTTGGTGGTGCATCCAGAATATTCTCAGGTCTCTTATTGTTATTCAGAGTAATTTCACCAGGCTTGTTAGTATGAAAACACATTTCTAAAAATGACATATTGCTGCTCAGACCTTCCAAAATAAAGAATGTATGCGGTCTCGTCCTGGTTCCTTCAGTACCTCCACCCCCACCCCCCCAAGGGGGGATTGAATCCAGGACCTTCATCATCAGCCACATCTCCAACCTCTTGGTTTATTTCCTTCCTTCTTTCCTTCCTTCCTTCCTTCCTTCCTTCCTTCCTTCCTTCCTTCCTTCCTTCCTTCCTTCCTTCCTTCCTTCCATCTTTTCTCTTTCTTCTTTCTCTTTCTTTCTTTCTTTCTTTCTTTCTTTCTTTCTTTCTTTCTTTCTTTCTTTCTTTCTTTCTTTCTTTCTTTCTTTCTTTTTCTTTCTCTCTTTCTTTCTTTCTTTCCCTTTCTACCTTTCTCTTTCCCGCCCTCCCTCCCTTCCTCCTTCCTTCCCTCCCTCCCTCCCTCTCTCTCTCTTTCTTTCTTTCTTTCTTTCTTTTTTTCTTTTTGAGACTGGGTCTAGCTTTGTAGTTCAGGCTGGCCCTAAGCTCACTATGTACCCCAGGCAACTCAGCAATCCTCCTGCCCCTGCCTCCCAAGTGCTAGGGTTATAGGCGTGAACCACCAGGCCTGGCCCTCTTGGTTTCTTTTGAGACAAGGTCTTCGCTATTAATTCAGACTGGCCTTGAATTCATTGTGTAGCTCAGGCAGCCCTCAAAAATAACAGCAATCCTCCTGCCTCAGCCTCCCAAGTTCTGGGATTATAGTCGTGCACCACCACAAAGGGCCCAGTTATTATTTTTTGAGACAGAGCCTCGCTAAATTACCCTGGCTGGGCTCAGACTTGCCATTCTTCTGCCTCAGCCTCCCGGAGTGCTATGATTACAGGCAAAATGTGGTGGTGGTGGAGGTACTGGGGATTGAACCTAGGGCCTTTGGACTGAGCTACAGCTCTATTAACAACAACAACGACAACAAAAACAATTTTGAGAGGGAGTCTCGCTAAACTAGTGAATTATCCAGGTCGGGTTTGAATTTGTGATCCTCTTGCCTCAGAGTGCTGGGATAAGTGTGTACCATCAAAACTGGCTTTTCCGTTTTTTTTTTTTTTTAAAGGTAACATAGTCTTACTTTTTTTTTTTTCTTTTGAGACAGGGTCTCACTTTGTAGTTCAGGCTGGCCCTGAGCTCACTATGTAGCCCAGGCAAGCCTCAAACTCAGCAATCCTCCTGCCTCTGCCTCCCGAGTGCTGGGATTACAGGCATTAGCCACCACACCTGGCATTGTGGTATGCGCTATTGATTGCTGGTGGGTGTGAGTCACCACGCTCAGCATTGTATTTGGTTATCAGGATCAAACTCAGGACCTTGCACTTGCTAGGCAGGCACCAGAACCACTGAGCTAAATCTCCGGCCCAGTCTTACATTTATTAAAGGTAGGAAGAGAAGTATGTTCTGCAGGGTGAGTGCAACCCAATTCAAGATAGGATAAGAAGTATATCCTGCAGGGTGAGAGTAGACCACTGAAAAGGGAACACAGTGGCACAGACTTTTGATTTAAAATAGATTGGGGATTTACTGGCATTAGTGTGAATCATTTAGCTCTTTTGAACTTAGATTTTCCTGTAAAGCAACCCAAATCTTAAAAAAGCTGCCACAAACATTATACTTTACCCAAGAACATTAAATTATTCATATTCTTTGTTGATAAAAATTTGTGACAACCTGAGTTCTTTCTTATTGTTTTGGTCCAAAAATGTAAGGAGGGCACTAAAACTAGTGCTGAAAATCTTACAGGACGAGTCATATTTAATGAGGTGGTTTTAGTTAGTGCCTGACTAAAACAAGCTTGTATTTCTTTGTCCTTTGAAATCTCTGGTGATAGAAGAGTGGACAGATGCCCAGGCCTGGAGTCCCCTTTGATTTTCCTGAGTCTCTGATTGCAGTTCTACTTTGCATTTCTTTCTAGCTGTCTCAGAATAGGAAATAGGTACCATTTTGAGGTTCATTAGACCTGAGAGCCGAAAAGAAGTTCATAAGGTCTTTTCTGCTTTTAGTAAATATGTTCCTTATCTTAACAAGAAGGCAAAAATATCTTTCCTGTATTATTTGGTCCTTCAGGAATTTTGCTGGTAGCTCTGCATATATTTAAAGAGGTCTAAGTTTGTCTCTGGCTAATACCTTCTATGTTAATTTTATGTTTAAAACTATGCTTCCTTCCTTAAAGGACAGGTAAGCTCTTTTTCTGACTCTACTAATTAAAAATGTCTAGTTTTTCACTGACTTTGTCATTGAAAATGCTACATAGAAACTGGGTGCAGGCTTGTTTCTGTTAGGCTGAGACAGGAGGATTGCAAGTTTGAGGCCAGCTTGAGCAGCAGCAAGACCCCTGGCTTGGGGGGGAAGGTACTTAAAAATCACAGAGCTGTCAAAAAAATCTGGAGCATAAGCTGTATTGAAAAAAATGATACTGCAAACTGCAAGGGCATTTTCTGCATTATCAAATTTAAATTTGAATATCAAGTAAAATCCAATCAGAAAGCATAAAAAAATTTACTCATTTACATTTCAAGCTTCACCACCCAAGCACTCTTCATTTTCTCATTAACGATTTAAAGGAAAATCCTACTCAAAAATCAAGCTATTTGAGTTAACATATTTTAGCCTTATTAAATACAAAATGTTTCCATATTCACTTTATAGCTTTAGGGGCAAAATATACCCAAGGTGATGTGAATTTGCATAGTGCTTTAAGAGCATTAATAAATAACCATATATCTTTTTAATCAGTACACACATTTTAGGCTGCAGAAGTCTTGGAGGTTATACAGTAAGCAAATTTAAGATGAAGAAAAAAGATTAGTTATTTCTCTCTTCCCCTCAAAGTCTCAATTTGTGTAGGTAAATTTCAGTAGAGCTTTATTTATTTTACTCTTGGAAAATTCAGGCAAATTGGTAGTTTTGTTTTGTTTAGATTGATGACCAATTACTTCTAATGCTGCTGCTTTTGAAAAGAAATATATTTACTGTATATTTCTTTAAATTGTTAGGTTTTTTATTTTATTTTGTTTTGTTTTGTTTTTTTGAGACAGGGTCTTGCTTTGTAGTTCAGGCTGGCTCTGAGCTCTCTATGTAACCCAGGCAAGTCTCGAATTCAGCAATCCGCCTGTCTCTGCCTCCCGAGTGCTGGGATTACAGGTGTGAGCCACTATGCCCAGCAATTGTTAGGTTTTTAAAAATTACATGAAGCTGGGCATGGTGGCTCACGCCTATAATCCCAGCACTTGGAAGGCAGAGGCAGGAGGACTGCTGAGTTTGAGGCTTGCCTGGGCTACATAGTGAGCTCAGGGCCAGTCTCAACTACAAAGTGAGACCCTGTCTCAAAAAAAAAAAAAAAAAGTTACATGAAATAAAAGTAGGAAAATGGAAGTGAAAAAGTGTGAAAGCAGTAAGTGCACAGTGAGCTACTTCCCTCCCCACAGCTAAACCTTGGGACATTTATGTTTAAGAAAGTCACTGTGTGAAAGACAACAGTAATAAACCAATATAATATAGTTGCTAAGGAATCACCAATTTGACTAACTGATCACAAAGGGACTGCTTAGGCATCATGTCTGTCTCTTTAACTGTAGATACGGCCTCTTTTCTCTCCAAGTTTCCTAATGCCTCTTTCCCTTGGCTAACATGACTGTTATTGGTGTTGTTTAATTCATGTTCATTGTAAAGAGCCTTCTATTATGTGGCACATGGGGGTGTCATTTGTGATCATTAAATATTGCAGGCATTAGAATGTTTCCTTACATGTAGCACACAAGCGTTAAGGAAAGGCCTTCCTTCCCCTAACACTTTTCCCCCAGCAGCTATAACCTAGATATCTACTCTCTTCCCTTTCTTCTGGTTCTCTAGTGAGCAGTGAAAACTTTATTGAAGATTTCCTGGAGAATGCGAGGGGAGGAGTTATACATCTTATAGCAGATGCCTTAAAATCCTGCCCTAGCCTTTCACTATCCCAAGATCCTCCCTTCTGAGCTGCACCAACTGGTAATGTGACCTGACCTGCCAGCTCAGGACCGGGGGTCTCCAGTTCCCTCTCCTTTCTAGGTACTTTGCCAGCCTCTTTAATAAGGGATGTGGCTATCTTGTTTTCCTTTATGACACAAAGTCAAGTCAATACTCTGTAGAATGTAGAATGAGTCCTTCTTCCATGTCAAAGTTATCCTCTCCCTAATTGGCATAGGAAATCAGCTTGGCTTCAGCACTTTCCCCAAACATCATGCAAGCACTTAGTAAAGCAGAAAGCCCAGACTGATTGGGATTACTCCTCTGACAAGAAGAGTTAGGGGACCTACTTTGGTTCTTTGAGTTCTGCGCCTACCCTTAGTGGTTGATAGTAGTAATGACAGCAGCTAACACTGACTATGTGCCAGGAACTCCCAAGTCCTTCACATGTATTAATTCATAGAATCTGCATAGTGATTCTATGAGGTAGGTATTATTCTCACCACCCCCATTTTAGATGTGAAGATCCTGAGGCCTAGAAAAGTTAGGAATTCAAGGTTTCAGAGTCATTAGGTGGCAGAGCCATGATTCAGAATCAGAAAATCAATCTTCAAAGTCTATATTCTTTTTATTTATTTATTTTTTGAGACAGGGTCTTGCTTTGTAGTTCAGGCTGGCCCTGAGCTCACTATGTAGCCCAGGCAAGCCTCAAACTCAGCAATCCTCCTGCCTCTGCCACCTGAGTGCTGGGATTACAGACATGAATAACCACATCTGGCCAAAGTCTATATTCTTTTTTTTCCATTATTCAGTAAACTTTATTGGTACATTATATACACAACTCACAATCACACAAAACATTGGGGAATCTGTACTAATATGTGACAGAGGTCAATTCTCATTTTTACCCACATCCCTGCCCACCCACCCCCTCCCCACCCCCTATATACATACTCTTTTATTTTTTTCCAAATCATATTTATTCCTTCCCCTCATTACGTTCTCACACCAAATTCCTTTTGGATATTACAGAAACTATCATACATTCTGAGCTCCTTTACCTGTACAGGTACTTATATCAAAGAAAAGATCCGGTATTTGCATATCTGTATTCTATTTATTTCACTTATTAGTGTGTCCTCCAGGTGTCTCCATTTGCACATAAATGAATCAATCTTCCAATTCTTTATGGCAGAGTAGTACTCCATTTTAAAAAAACCCACATCTTTATCCAGTCTCCTGTTGATGGGCATTTGGGCTGTTTCCAAGATTGGGCTGTCACAAACTGAGCGGCTATGAACAAGGGTGTACATCTGTCTTTCCAATGTGGTTTTTAAAATTCCTTTGGGTATATTCCTAGCAGGGGGATAGCAGGGTCGAATGGGACCTCTCAAAGTCTATATTCTTAACCATATATTTGCCAAGCCAAATATTGCTTAAACAGCACTCCCCCAAGAAAACTTTGGTGATGAATACATTTCTTTTCCTTTGTTGTTGTTGTTGTTATATTAGAGGATGAACTCAGGGCCCTCATTCTGGGCTATGTCCTTAGCCTTTTTCCCTTTCTTATTTTTGAGCTAAATTGTTAAGTTAACCAGGGTCCAACTTGAGATCCTCCTGCCTCAGCCTCCCCAGAGTCTTGGAATTATAAGGATGCTAGAAATATTTTTCGTGTTATATATTTCTTTACAGTTGTGACAAAAGGGGGTTAAAGTGGTAGCAAACCAGGGAAATTTCCTATGATTCTGTGCTTAGCTGCTTTCCTCTACCCAAGGCTGATATTTATTGAGTGCCAAATTGTAAGTATGAAGCACACAGAAGTTTTTAAATAGAAATACAAAATCCTTGTTTTTTTAGGCCTACATTCTAACTGGAGATCTGGACAATAAAATAATTCCAAGGAACTGAAAGTTGGGGTGATGGTACCAGAGCCAAGTCCGGGCACTTCCCTGATCAAAGGCCAACACTCTGGAGACAAAGTCAGTAAAAAGAAAATGAGTGGCACTCTAGGGCAGCCCCGTGAAGAGGGAGACGCTGTCTTCCTGAGTTTCAGCCCGGGCAGCACAGGCGCTCCAGGAACTCCTCCAGTCAGGGAAGGGAGCACAGTGAGCAGGAAGGCACCGCTGAGCAGAGACTCCGTCCTCCACGTGTGCGTCTCCTGCTTTACCCTCTTGGTCTAACATCCAAGTGGACCTCAGCCTCAACCTCAACAACCTCCCTGATTATTTCTGCAAACGAAGCCTCAGCAGTTTGCGTGCGTTGTGGTAATTGATGTACACCCTGGGGGCCACTACAGGTTTTGACTTCTCTATACCGAAGGAAAGGTCATTTAGCAGTTAACATCTTAATCATTTAGGTGCAACTCCTGTTTAGAATTTAGAATGCTGGGCCAAGGGAGGGAATGCATGAAAGTATACAAAGGACACAGTGGAGTGGAAATACCTAGAAACTCTAACTGCTAGAGGGGCCCACGTGGAATCCTAACCTGGATTGAGGAACCAGGGAAGACTTTCCTGGGAATTTTTCAGATGATGGCCAAGAAGTGAGTAGCAATCAGCCGGGTATGAAGCGGAAGAGTTGCGCCCTGCATGTTTGGGGACCTGGAGTCCAGCTGAGGTACAGTGAGGTGGTCAGGCTGGTGAGAGGTAAACAGCAGCCAGGGTGTGGAAGGAGTCCTGGGGGAAAGGAGAGGGAGCTGTGATCTAAGACTGAGGAGAGGAAATGTGTGGTCCCAGTCAACTACAACCCTGTCCAAACTACGACCTTGGTTATTTTTTCAGAAAGCTGGACAATGAGTAATTAAGATACTCACACGTGCTGCAAAATTTAAATGGAGTTCGGGGCTGGTGATTTAGCTCAAGTGTTACTGCGCCAACCTTGGACACACAAGGGCCTGAGTTCGAACCCCAGTATTGCAAAAAAAAAAAAAAGTTAGTTAATGAGGTTTCATTGGGGTGATAACTGCAGGTGGGGCACATGTTCAAGGCCAGCCACGGCCCCAAAGCTGCACTATGCTAAGCAGGAATGCCCCCCTCCCTGAGCCTGAAGTAGGCAGGCTTCAGAGGATTAATTCAACCACCCACTCCTCAAATCTTAAAGAAATGCAAAGCAGGGGTGGAAGACAAAGGAATGAAAGAAAAGGGCAAGAGGAAACCCAAAAGACCAAAAGCTGCAGGGAAGTTGTGTAGCTTAAACTGCTGTCAAGGTTACATAAGTGAAGATGGTATCATCCCATGGAATGGTAGAAGGTACCTTATCCTGTAGAAGCAGCATGCTTAAGTGTAGCCAACTGAGACCAAATAGCATCATTTTTGTTTTATTTTTATTTGCTAGTGTGATGAAAAATTATTTATGTACACAAAAATTTTCATAACATCTCTAGCTGGTTGCATGCGTTTTTATAGTGCTATCAAATTCCTAAGAATTTTCAAGCATCTTGTTCTAAAGAGAGGCACATGTCACAGTAAATACTTTGTACAGTGGAACCTTGACTTATAAACTGAATTCATTTGTAATTGCTAGTTATAACTCAACTTGGTCGTAAGTCAAGACTGTTTTTCCCATAAGAAATAATGGAAATACCCATAATGCACTCCAAACCTCCCAAAGCACCTCCTTAATTAACCTTTTCATAATAAAAAAGGATTGTACAATGGACATTTTGAAACACCAATAATTTTCCTAGTGTATTCACCAAAAAGTTATAAAATGTGAGTTTACCAAAAACAATAATTTCATACTATACTCACCTTTCAAGTTGATGTCTCTGGGTTACAAGAAGGGAGGATGAAATGGAAGGTGGTGGTTGTTTGGAAGGAGCATTTCTAAACATAGGAACATCAGGCACCTGGTTCTCTGTTGTCCTTTCTCTCCTTGGGAGAGTCTGTGCCCACTGTCACCTGCTTCTGGCTCACCAGGTCTCAACCTTTTCACACTAGAAATGGATCTAAGGTTGTCTGTCTCTGTCTTTAAACACTGTTCTGCAGTATGACCTGATATTGTTATTAAGTGACATAACAATTGGCTTTTTCTCTGTCTGGGGTATTTTCTACAAATGTTTGCAGCACTGTCCACTTCCTCAGGATTTCCTTTATTTCAGAGGAACTTTGCTGCACTCATTGCTGACCCCCCCCCCCGAAAGCTCCTCGCTGCCATTCTCTGTTGCTCAGCCAGAAGTCGCTGAAGTTCCTCTACGTGTTCCTCCACCAGGTCCTCGGCGTCACCAGTGTCTCCCCGTAGCCTGTGGACTCTGCTTTAGGAGTAGTGTCATCAGCCACAGGGTCCATTGAAGGCTCAGGCTCCTCTACAAGACTCTCTCCTGTTTAATTTTAGGCCATACTTTCTTCCAGGCAGGTCTCAGTGTCCTTAGAGAGACATTGGCCCAGGATTTCTCAATTAATTCCATGTAGGAAAGACTGGCAATTGGGTCATAAATAAGGGTTTGGTCATAAGTTAAAACTAAAATTCTGGTCATAATCCAAGTTCGTGTATGAGGCCAGTTGTAACTTGAGACCATTGTCCTGTAATATAACTTTAATATGTCAATCCTTTGCTAAAATACAAATTGGGTGTAATATAAAAGATGTGGGGATTGAGTACCTTTGATTTACTACAGCACTGCTCCCTGGTAACATCAGAGTCAAAAAGGGAAAAAAGCAAAAATAATTAAACCCAACCTTCTTTTTTTAATGTATGTTTCTTTTCTTAGAATAGTAAATTCCTATTTAATAAATAAGTGGCTCAGCACGTTTTTCCTGAATTCTACTTTGACAAGAATGGCAAGCAGATAACAGGAATTTTATCTCTCAGGAGTCCTTCTAATTTTATCACAGAGTCAGCATATACTCAGTCCATACTGTACCAGGAAACACATGGCAGAATATACAGTATTACTGTAAAAGACAGGCAAACTGGTAAGAACCTGATAGCCATTTAACTGTAGCTTGGCTAAGGCACTGAACTTCTTTTGAGCGTATGTCATAGTAAATATTTGTATTATATACTGCAGATTCCAACGTGTCCTACATTTATCCCTCACTAATAGTTAACTTTTTTTTTGGCCATACCAGGAATTGAACTTGGGTCCTTGTGCTTCCAAGGTAGGTGCGGTACCACTTGAGCTAAATCCCCAGCCCTCACTAATAGTTAATTAATACAGCTTTGCAGGCATGGTCTCTTTTAAAATGTTTAACAGCATCCACAAAGGAAATAATTTGTGTTGCTCATTTTTTGTGGTGATAGTGAAATACTATACAAAAACAGGCCCTCGCCTTGCCTCCATTTTTTTTTCCCACAAAATGTTTTGTTTTGGAAGTGTAAGTTTGTGGGGCTGGGCTCCCGCCCAATGTATCAAAACGTTTTGTAACTGTTTGAATTTGTGACCTCTAAGGAATGTTCTTTTAGTCTTGCCCGTTTTAGGAATGAATGTTCTATTAGCTCCACCCCCTTACAAAAATGTGCTATTAGGCCCCACCCCCTTGCAAGAATGTTCTGTAGCTCTGCCCCTCTGCTTCAGTGCACATGTGCACCTACCCTCTAGGCCCCTGTATAAGGAGGTTGCTGTTTCTAGTCCAGCACTCAGACTTCAGAGTATGAACTCCACTAAGCCCACTGGCATAATAAAAGGTTTTCTTCAACTCTTTGAGTTACCATCGGTTCCTGAGTCTCCAAATTGCAGTAATCAAGACCTAGAGCTGTAGCCCTGAACTGTAACACTCAGCTGTGCCTCCGACTTGTGGCACTTGGGTGTGACAATAAGCTGTGACACTTGGCTATCAGACTGAGCTGTTGTGCTTTGCCATAACAACAGTGGCCCAGGAATGTCATACTCCCATGGTCCATTCCTTTCAGCTAGGGCTCGCTGCCTACTTTTCCGCACCTCCTAGTAATGCCACGGAATTATAATCTCATCACTGGGTTATGTCACTGATGTTAGAGCATTTATGACACCTAACCACTTTCTGAAAGCCCTACTTTTTAAACACATGAGACTTTGTGGAGGCAGTTTAGAGCTAAATGATAACATGCGTCCATTGTATCCATTTGACAAATAACACTGAAGCTTATTATTAAGAAACTGATAGAGAAACACTATACAATAAAACAGGTTTTTGCCTTGCCTCCATTTTGTCCCTCTTTTTTTTTTTTTAGACAAGGTCTCACTATGTAGTTCAGACTGATCTCAAACTTGTATTGATCCTCCTGCCTCTGCCTCCCCAAGTGCTGGGATTACAGACGTGCACCACCACCACCATCACCACGCCCAGCTTGGTTCCCTTTTCTTTCTCCACAGAATGTTCTATTTTAGAAATGTAACAGTTTGTTCTGCTAGGCGCTAGCTCAATGTATCAAAATATTTTATAACTGAATTTTATAACCTCTTAGGAATGTTCTGTTAGCTCTTCCCCTCTCAGGAGCATTCTGTTAGCTCTGTCCCTCTGCCTCAGAAATTTTCTGTTAAGCCCTGTGCCTTACAAAAATGTTCTGTTAAACTCCACTTCCTTCCAAGAATATTCTGTTAGCTCCAACCCCTTACATGAATGTTCCCTTAGCTCAGCCTCATCTCAGGAATACTGTGTAACTCCGCCGCTCTGCTTCAGGAATGTTCGGTAGCTCTGACCCTGTTTCAGTGAGCATGCTCACACAGCATGTTTCAGGGATGTTCTGTAAGTCCGCCCCTTTGCTTCAGGAATGTTCTGTATCTATTACCTGTAATTCCTGCTTCAATGAGCATGTTCATCTACCCTGTGGATCCCTAAATAAGGAGGCTCTGATTTTTTGTAGCATGCTCTGATTTTCAGTATGAACTCTGAGCCTGACCTTGAGCCTGCTGGTGAAATAAAATTTTTTTCCCTCCACCTCTTTGAGTGACCTTTGGATTCTTTAAATCGTGTTAGCCATAACCCAGAGCTGTAATATAGGCTTGTGACACTCAATTATGCCTCAGAGCTGTTACCCTTGGAGATCACACTGAGCTGCTCTACTCTTCCATAACAAAAAATCCTTTCCAAAGTATACAGGAGTCTCTACTCTTTGTCTAGTTATGTTTTGTTTTGTTTTGTTTTATTATGTTGTGTTTTAGATACTACAGCGTGAACTCAGGGCCTTTGCAGAGAGCTACATCTCCAGTCAATCCTTTTATTTTTTACCTTGAGACAGGGTCTCAATATGTTGCTAAGTTGTCCAGCGTGGGCTTAAATTTATGATCCACCTGCCTCAGCCTTCCAGAGTGCTGAGACTACAGATGTGTGCCACCACTCCCGGATCCCCATGTCTATATTCTTAACCAGCACGTTATATTGCCATGATTTTGTTTCATTTACTTTCCTTGTAATGTGAGAGCTCTAATTCTTGCTGGATTGAGATAATGCATTTGGAATAACCAGCACAGTAACTGGTGTCTGGGACATGGTTAGCATGTACTGTACGGTGTGATGAAAGAGAAGGGGCGAGGGAAGGGGTCAGGGGAAGGAGTAGTACCTCCCACCTCCCCAAAGCCACCTCCAGTCACAAGATTTGATTGAGTTGTGCAACCTTTCCAAGGGTGTCAGGCCTTCCAAGTACAGATTCAACACAAACTGAGGAATGCTCTTCCTATTATCTGAGCACTGAGCTTATGGCCTGTCCAAATTGAGATGTGCTTAAAGTATAAAGCACATACCAGATTTCATAGATGGAGTATGAAAAAAGGAATCCAAAATCTCTCAGAAATGTTGTGTAGATTACATATTGAAAAAATATTTTGGATATATTGGGTTAAGTAACATTTTTTTTTTTTTTGAGACAGGGTCTCACTTTGTAGTTCAGGCTGGCCCTGAGCTCACTATGTAGCCCAGGCAAGCCTCAAACTCAGCAATCCTCCTGCCTCTGCCTCCTGAGTGCTGGGATGACAGGCAGGAGCCACCATGCCTGGCACTGTGGTATGTGATATTGATTGATGGTGGGCGTGAGTCCCCACACCCAGCACTGTATGTGGTTGCCAGGGATCGAACTCAGGACGTTGCGCTTGCGAGGCAGAAGCCAGAACCACTGAGCTAAATCTCTGGCCCTTAAGTAACATTTTAAATGTGGCTTTTCACTCTTTTAATGTGGGTATCAGAAAATTTGAAATGACATGTCTATTTTGTATTTTATTTCCCCTGGATGGCTTCGCATGGGAAGGTTGTCTGCTCAGTCCCCTCCTACTTTCCAAAGATGGCTCTCAACAGCTGCCCAAGCTGTTCCACTGCCCGTTTGTCCTGCTGCTGGATCACCTCCATGGGCATGAATTCCTGTTCCCCACCATTGAGCACTTTTCTAATGGAATCAAGAGTCTCATGCTTTAGATTTGGAAATATTTTACCTATTAGAATATACCAGCTAGAAGAGTCTAATAAAACTTCAGTTTGCATTTGAAAACCTCAAATGTATTGTTATTTTTCTAGGAATAGTTTCCTACTTATCTTGTTAAGCATAAATTACCAGTAACGCTGTGTATAAACTTGAAAAGAAAGGAAGGTATCATTACATGCTTAGGTTTTGGGGTGCCTGTGGTGCATGCTCCCTCAGCTTCGCCCCAGAGCCCAACCAGAGGGCACCGATCAGTGTTGTTCATGCTGCTCACTATCTGGTGACCCTAGGACATGCCGTGTTGTTAAGAATTCTGGAAACTGGGCTGGAGGGTTAGCTCAGTGGTTCCGGCACCTGCCTTGCAAGCACAAGGCCCTGAGTTCGATCCCTGGTAACCATATACAATGCTGGGCGTGGAGACTCACGCCCACCAGCCATCAATACCACATACCACAGTGCCGGGTGTGGTGGCTCATGCCTGTAATCCCAGCACTCAGGAGGCAGAGGCAAGAGGATTGCTGAGTTCGAAGTTTGCCTAGGCTACATACATAGTGAGCTCAGAGCCAGCCTGAACTACAAAGTGAGACCCTGTCTGGAAAAAAAAAAAAAAAAGAATTCTGGAAACTTAATTTTTGAAATATTTTATAATGCCATCTTCCTGCCCCAGAATGTTCCCCCAGGTTGGTACCACCAGGAGCACTGAGGTTGCCATGAAGATGTGTTACGAGCAGTTTTCTTTTGAGTATATGGAGATCATTACCTCCCACGACATTTTCTTTAAACATGGCTTAACTTAGTTTAATCAGTTGGGAGAATGTTGTTTTTTTCCTCTTTAACTTGCCAGATAAATCAAAAATATTTATTTTAAGAGACAGTTTAAAGATCTCTGTAATTTCCAATCTATCAGAGTTTTACAAATGAATCTCAGTTGAATGCCTATCATTGTTTCCAATCTGGTCAAGGAAAAACAGA
Organism: Thryonomys swinderianus; assembly: GCA_004025085.1. Classification (NCBI taxonomy): domain Eukaryota; kingdom Metazoa; phylum Chordata; class Mammalia; order Rodentia; family Thryonomyidae; genus Thryonomys; species Thryonomys swinderianus. Next base: position 25,174 of record PVIC010014914.1, read on the forward strand.
AAAAAGTATACAGTTCATCAGAATAATTAGTTGATTGGGAGGTGAGTAATTCCAAGAATAAACATTTGACCTCCTGGCACCTTGTAAACCCCTGGAGTGAGAAGGATTATAAATCAAACATACAAGATGCAAAATGGTCCAGATACACACTTAACGTTATTGCGAGCATATGGGACACATTTAGATAAGTTAAAACCAAGTGTGGGGCTAGCGTTTGGCCATCTCTCATCGGTGGCTTACTAAAGCTTTATTAATCTGGTGTGTGAGTGGAAGGTGGGGTGCAAGAGAGTGGGTAGAAACAGTGGATTGTGACAACAGTGCCCCCTGCTGCCCAATGCCAACCTCCCTACCTCGGTTTCAGGTACATAGTTTTGGAGACATGAGGAATAAGGACGCAGACATTAGGAAGGAAAGAACTAAATTTCATTAAGGACTTACAACATTGCAAATGCTATGCTACCCTTTAATTTATAAGGTTCGTTACAAATCTAAGAATATAATGTATTTTGTAGATTTAAAAGAAAAACAAGGTTCAAGAAGTAAACAATTAAAAAAAATTTTTTTTAAACACATGTCATAGCCAGGAATGGATTAAGCCAGGATTTGGACCTAGGAGTTCCTGGCTACAAGCCTGAGCTTCTTATATCACAGATCAGAGGTTGGAGGCCCTGAGCATAGCTCAGACTTCCATTATATGATGTCCTGGTTTGTCCAGGACAGAGGGATACAGAGACACTGGACTTTCAGTGCTAAAACCAGACACATTTAAGCCAAACCAAGACAAGCTGATGACTGTAGCTGGAATTTAACTGAATTCCACCAGACTGGAGGCTCCATCTGGAGCAGGAGGCAGGCTGTGCCTTGCCCGTCCTGCCCCCTGTTTATGCCCAGGTTGCTGCCCTACTTATTTTATGCCTTGACACATCCTGGGGTGCTGTCAAAGACATTCACATCTCTGCCAGTTATGATTACTTCAGTTCCTGTCCCAAATCATCAGGCAGTTGGATGATTTGTCCCAAATCATGCACTCTAGTGGAGGGAAAAGAGCAGACTGTGGCCTCACCAGCCCGGAAGAGTTAGGGGCGAGCGACTGCATGGACTCTCACAGGATGCTCGCCAGTGTACGGGCCCTCGGGTAGACGCTTTGTGCATGGCATCTCACACATTTGCGCATTCTTTCTCCTGCAAATAGCCCTCAGAGGTACTTAGTATCGTCCCTAATTACAAGTCTAAAGAAGAGAAGCTAAGCTCAAAGAAACACTAAGTAATTTGTCTAAGGCTATACAACTCAAAAGGAAAATGTTGGATTCAGAATTTATTTCTGCTCCAAATTGTATGACTTCTTTCTATTCCATCATAGTGTCTGACTGTGATAGAATGAGAAATATATATCTTGCCTTTGCCCTGGTTCCTGGCATGGAGTCCCTAAGACCCTTGTAATTTCCTAAGTGACAGAGGCAAGAAGGGCATCTTTTGTTAAAACATACGACCTTAGTCCCCAGTTCTCATCAGGAGCATCTGAGACTTTTGGCATTCCTGGAGTGATAATACTATTCCTGTAAGTTGATGAGCCAGCTGGTGGCTGGGGCCTTGCAGCTAGCTTCAGGATGGGGGATGGTTTCCAGGAGGACCAGGGCAGGATTTGAGCTGCAGCCCTCATCCCCCATCCTTCTGGGGAAGCTGAGAACAGCTGGAGTTTGTATTGCTCACCAGTGGCCAATGTTTAATCAGTCATGTCTGCGTAATGAAGCCGCTAAAAACTACAGGGTTCTAAGAAATTCCCGTTAGTGAACACATGGAGGCACCAGGAGGGTGAAATTCATAGACAGTGCAAGCTGAAATTCTGTGCAAAAGCTGAATAACCTGTATTAGAAATCCTGTAGGGCCGGAGATTTAGCTCAGTGGTTCCGGGCGCCTGCCTAGCAAGCACAAGGTCCCTGGTTCCCCAGTAACCACATTACCGCAATACTGGGTGTGGTGATTCATGCCCACCGGCAATCAGCACCATGTACCACAAATGCAGGGTTTGGTGGTTCAGACCTGTAATCCCAGCACTCAGGAGGCAGAGACAGGAGGATTGCTGAGTTCGAGGCTTACCTGAGCTACATAGTGAGCTCAGGGCCAGCTTGAACTACAAAGCGAGACCTTGTCTCAAAAAAAAAAGAAAGAAAGAAATTCTGTAGACTGCTTGTCCTTGGCTGCCTAAGCATTGTGCACCGTGCAGCCATGACAGTTATAGGTTGAGAGCCGCTGTCTTGGGCTCTCTTAGCCCTTGAAGAGCCCTTTACCTTAGCTTTTGTATCTGACTAACAACCCTGTGGCTATAAAGTGAGCTTCTCTAAATATATTGCTAAACTTAGCAGCCCTTTAGTCTACACTAACTTTAAGACTAAGAGTGCTCTAAGATGACATTTTAAACCTACAGATTTCCACACTTTGTTACAGGTCACCTATGGAACCCTTCTCCTTGAATATAGTATTTGGCAAATGTACTGATCTATAATTCTCTGTTGTTGTATGATTATGGGACTTCATGTAATCCTTTCTACAATAGAATATGTCATTCAGGGCTGGAGATTTAGCTCAGTGGTTCCAGCACCTGCCTTGCAAGCACAAGGTCCTGAGTTCGATCCTGGTAACTACATACAATGCTGGGCATGGAGACTCATGCCCACCAGCAATCAATACCACATACCACATACCACAGTGCCAAGCATGGTGGCTCATGCCTGTAATCCCAGCACTTGGGAGGCAGAGACAGGAGGACTGCTGAGTTTGAGGCTTGCCTGGGCTACATAGTGAGCTCAGGGCCAGCCTGAACTACAAAGCGAGACCCTGTCTCAAAAAAAAAAATGTCATTCACTGTCATTTGAATCCAGGTTCTTGAGCTGTGGTCATCCAAACTTGGCTCAGAGTAAACTTTTCTTATTTCCACTGAAGGGGAGTCATCGTTTTACCTTGACAAGAGAGGCATGAAAGCTCCTGCCCCTCTCCCCCCACATTTTGCCATATGCTTGTCTTCCAATTACCTCTTTCTGAGTTGTATCTTTTATAATAAAATGATAAATGTAAGTAAAATGTTTCCCCCAGCTCTGTGAGCTGTTCTAGCACATTATCAGGTGTTAGTGACTGGGAGAACTCCTGGTTTATAAACAGAAGGTCAGAGTATGGGACTCCGATTCATGTCCAGAGTGGGGCAGCCTTAGGACGCCGAGTCTTAACTTGTGGAGTTTAACACTGCCTCCAGGTAGCTGGTGTCACCCTGGACTGACTCCATGGATGCCCTGTTGGTGTCTGGGGAGTTGGAGGATTGTGGTGTTAGATTTTATGGTCTTGTCTGAAACCCCCACACATTTAGTGTCTACACCAAGAGTAGAACATGACAGTGCTAATCCAGAGAAATCAAGTATTGGGTTGTCTTTTCACTGAGTTCCTAAGAACTTTAACTTATTAATTATACTGTCCTTCTTATGCCTTAAAAATAAAATATGATGACCCAAAAAGTATTCTCCGAAATCTGTTTTTCCAAGTGGAGGATGAAGTTACCTGCTGAAGCCCATGCTGTATGTTTAAGCTGAGAAAAATGAGCCAGGACACTGCTCCTTCTCACTGAGCTCACCAGAACCATCTGAGGACTAAACGTTGTTCTCCCGTGATGTGAAAGCCAAGTGTCCTCACAGCTTCATCCCAACTGTTACCTAGACAGTTTACCAGTCTGGATTAAATATAAGTGAATGTCTGATAAGCAGCACAAACACCATGATTTCCCAGAGAAACACAAAGGAAGTGAACTAAAAGAAAGTTTTCAGGTAGACATGGTGTGTACCTGATTCTGTAAGATGACAGAGGAAACTGGAAGGACACTCACGAAGACATGAGCACACAGGGATATCTTGCCTGGATATGTAGTTGTGTAACTGGAATGGAGAAATCGTGCATAGGCCTAAGTATTTGTGGCTATAAATCAAATGCTCTACATGCCAATTAAAACGTCAGGAGAAGGAAGTAAGACAATGATGTTGAAATCAAAGAATATCTATCAGATACTGGAGCAAACAGGAGTCCTGTTAGAAGAGGACTGGGCAGCTGGCATTTGGGTGAATGAAAATTGTCTACCACCCCCTATCTGTAAAATTGGAAGAATATCTATCTTGAACAGCTGTGATAGGACCTGAGATGTTTAAGTCAACCGACGAAGAGAAGGTATTCAATATGTGTTCTCTCTTGTTTTATCTGAGCATTCTATGATTATGTTTTATGAAAATTCTGTTTGGGGACAATATGAGATATTAGCTCTGCTTCAGTATATTAATTCAAGATGTGCCTGGCACACAATAACCACTTAAAAATCTGTTGAATGAATGAATAAAGCAATATATTTTCACTTTCTTCTCTTTATATAAAAATCTACATATGGACTCATGAAGAGGAAAATTCTCCTTTTTTTTTTTTTTTTTTGAGACAGAGTCTCACTTTGTAGTTCAGTCTGGCCCTGAGCTTACTATGTATAGCCCAGGCAAGCTTTGAACTCAGCAATCCTCCTGCCTCTACCTCCTGAGTGCTGGGACTACAGGTGTGAGCCACCACACCTGGCAAAAATTCTACTTTTGTCAAATCAAGCCAATTTAAAGTTTAATAATAATTTCTAGACAGAAACATTGCCCAACAACATACAACTACCAAGCAGACAAACTTTGTGGTGAATATATGTTCTGTAATGGAGAAATCTTTTTTTCAGGGTAGTTTTAGTTTGTAAAAGCCTACTGACTTTATAGCCATGTTTCACTAAAGTTATTGAACTAAAAATCAACCCCCCATTTTTATTCTGAAGAGTTTATGTTTTTTTCAACTTGTACAAATTAGTTTTCTTTAACTATAGGTTATATGTTCCTTGAAGCTAATGTTCTCAGTAAAACAGTAAAACAGTAGAGATATACAGCCTCGAGAAGTGACCATGTCATGGCTGTGTCCTCAAGGGTGGGTTAATGTTTCTCCCCATGGGAAATGGTTACTTATCTTATCTCAAGTGTGGGTTGTTATAAAAGTGAGTTTGGCTTCTTTTTGCTCTTTTGTTTTCTTCTTCCTTTCTGCCTTCTAGGTGGGATCTTATAGCAAGAAGATCCTTGTCAAATGACAGAGCCATATTCTTGAATTTCTAGCCTGCAGAATTGTAAGCCAAACAAATTTCCTTCATTACAAATCACTAAGACTAAAGGATTTTGTCATAGCATCAGAAAACAGACTAAGACATTTTTGTTTGTTTGTTTTTATTTTGTGCTGGTGGTACTAAGAAGTGAACCCAGGGAGCACTGCACTACATCTCTTACTTTTTATTTTATTTTTGAGGCTGATCTTGCTAAATTACCCTGGTTCGCCTGGAACTTGTGATCCTCCCATCTCAGCCTCCTGAATAGCTGGGATTAGGATTACAGGTATCTGTCACCTCACCTGGCAAGACACACTATTTTAATGGTACATTTAAAAAGTTTCTCATATAAATAAGATTACAGACCACCTCACCATGTATTTCAATTTACAATAAACAGTAGATTTAGTGGAACATAACCCTATCATAAATCGAGGATCATCTATACTTAACTTCTGTTTCCATAAAGCATATTGGCAGCCTATGCTACTTATATGACAGTCAAGTATTAGAAGTAGAAGCACAAATGCTCAGAAATGTTAGCTGTTATTATTATACTTAAGCCTTCTTTATTCCTTATTTTCTTTTTTGTTTTGAGACAGGGTCTCAATATGTAGCCTAGACTGACTTTGAACTTGCCATGATCCTCCTGCTCCAGCCTCCAGAATGCTGGGATTATAGGTATGCTCCACCAAGTTTGGCTTCTTTATTTTCCTTAAACTCTATTTCGTTCTCTTTTTTCCTTTCTGTGTGTGTGTGTGGCATAGGAAATTGAAACAAGGACCTTTGCTCTGAGGTACATTTCCAGAAATTTTTGATTTTTAAAATTTTTATTTATTTATTTATTTATTTAGAGACAGGCTCTCACTTTGTAGTTCAGGCTGGCCCTGAGCTCACTATGTAGCCCAGGCAAGCCTCAAACTCAGCAGTCCTCCTGCCTTTGCCTCCTGAGTGCTGTGGCATGAGCCCCAACGCCTGGCATCGTGGTGTGTGGTACTGATTGCTGGTGGGCTGAATCACCACACTCTGTATTATTGTTTATGATTACTGGGATGGAACTAGGGACCTTGTGCTTCTATGCAGGCACCAGAACCTCTGAGCTAAATCTCTGGCCCTTTTTTACTTTTTTGAGACAAGGTCTCACTTTGTAGTTCAGGCTGGCCCTGAGCTCACTATGTAGCCCAGGCAAGCCTCAAACTCAGTAATCCTCCTGCCTCTGCCTCCTGAGTGCTGGGATTACAGGCATGAGCCACCACGCCCAGCACTGTGGTATATGGAACTGATGGTTGGTGAGTCACTACACTCGGTATTATTGTTTGTGGTTACCGGGGATTGAACTCAGGACCTTGTACTTACTAGGCAGTACCACCGAGCTAAGTCTCTGGCCCAAATTTTTTATTTATTTTTTTAACTTTTGAGTCAGATTCCAGTAAATCATTAAATTGCTTAGAACTTGCATTCAAACTTTTGATCCTCCTGCCTTAACCTCCCAGAGCGCTCCAGGCATTTGCCACTACATCTAATTTAAACTTCATTTCCAATAGCATTCAGAAAAATGCTTCATGGGATATTGCCTATAAAATATAAATAAGTGTGAAGTAAAAAGGGGGCTCTGAGATCTAGCAAAATTAGGAAACAAAGTTAAAGTTTGTCACCGCAGAACAAATCACTCTAGTATGTCATGGCCTTGCAGATCTCCTAAAGCAAGTTCTGAGGCAATGTTCCTCTCAGACTTGATCACCACAGATCTTTTTCAAGCCCACTAGTATTTCCAAAAGCGCACTTTGGGAAGCCCTCGTTGGGCCAGCCAAGGTATGTTAGACTTTTTCATTGTTGTCTTACAACTGAAGGACAGAATCTTCTCTTTAACGCTGGAATTCCAGGTAGAAAACTGAAATGAGGACAGACATTCAAAAAAAAAAATTGTTGATTGTGACCTCTGTCTGTCTCTGGTTGGCATTCATAATGCATAGTTAGTTTTATACCAGCCAAGTTTTGTTAAATTATGGTATAACATATATAGAGTATGGATGTGCTTTAATCTAATGTATAACTTAGTACATTTTCATGGGTGTATGAATGCCCAGGTCAGAATGTAGGGGTTGAATTCTTGATCAGAGAACTTTTTAAAAGTCCTTGACCTCCTGTCATGCTGTGGTTTTCAAACTTGGGCGGTTTAGTAAAGAGTCACCTGGGAACTTATTAAAATGACAGATTTCTGCCCTCACAGACTCTCATGCAGAGGTCTGGAGTGTGATCTGGCACTTTAAATAAAAACTCAGGGGATTCTGCTGCAGATGGTCTGTGCCTCACACTCTCAAGAAACAGTAGCCGTCCCTCAGAGAGACGACCTGGAATTGGGCAACTAGAGGTTAACTGTGTTACTAGGCTCATAGGGTTAATGAAGCAACTAAATGCTTTGCTTTGCAGAATGCACCTGAGTAGCCAGGAGGACTTCTGTAATCTGTCAGCAAACGAGGTAAATGACTCAGAAAGTTCAGCCTGACCCTGACCACCCCACCCCCACCCCCGGTTCTGTTCTGTGTAAATCCTGCTTGCTATAGTCCCAGGGAAATGGCAATGGAATTAAGCTTCAGATGTGAAAAGAGGTATAGAAGGAAGCACAAACTTCTATTTGGGGCTCTCAAGCTGTCTCTAAGGAGTCACTTGCTGAGTGGCCACCCTTTGCTCTTTCCGTTAAGGGTGATCTGTCTGGGGTCCTCATAGCTTCCTGCTTCAGCCCTAGGGATAAAACTCAAAGTCCTGACCTAGACAGTAGGGCCTGCCCTAATTTGACCCAATCTGATTTTCCACCTGTAAGGTTGTTCTCATAGCTCCTGCGTGAGGAGAAGGATGAGAGGCCTCCAAGTACAAGGTCAGCATGTACCTGGTGGCCTCTGCCAACACTTTTCTCTCTCTCTCTTTTTTTTTTTTTGGTATCAGGATTGAATCCAGGGTCTTCCACTGAACTAGATGCCCAGCCTTTTGAAATTTTGTTTTGAGTTCTCGCTGAGTCACTAAATTGCCCAGTAGCTTCCATTCCTCCTGCCTCAGCATCCCCAATGCACAGATAGATTCCTTACACCTGATGAAGCCTGCCTGCTTCATCACAGTGCTACGTGAGGCCAAGCAGTGCTGAAAAGGAGCAGGGCAGTGCCGCCCTGGGCCTCCTCGGAGACTAGGATAATGGGCACACGGCCCAGCCTTGGGTTTTCGTCATCACCACGGCGACCTTGCCGGCTGCAGGTGGTTCCTCCAGGCCTCTAAGTTCAGGCTGAATTTCTAGCAGCCTCATTCTGGTGTTACACAGGCTCCCAAATCCCAGAGTCACCACAAGTAGGTGTGGATTTGTGGACTCCTGCAGACAGCACATTTGACCATGTGAGAGATCGTTTGCTAGCGTATAGAAAATATCCAAGAGAAGCAAATTAATATGTAGTATGAATTTTCTTTAAATGAGTGATTCCTCGCTTTTGACGGTCTAAGAGAACTGCAAACATTTTATCTGGGGGTTTGAAATATTGTCTTTGGGGAGAGTTGTCATGGCTGCTTTTGATTCAGTACCTTTTCAATCAGAAAATGGAAAAAATTAACAGGAAGTAATGTAGATAATTTAGCACCTCTAGGTTGTGTGTCCTTTGATACAGGACTTCTGTGGAGATCAGCCATGCATCACTACCCCAAATCCTACAACTGAGGTTTGAGGTCAGCGCAGCTCCTTGGGATGGGGACAGAGTGAAGTTCTGCTACCTGGTGTTCCTTTCGGGGGAAAGGTGCCTGTCAAACGGATGGGCTCACTGAATATTTCTTGTTCATGTCCACAGACGTAAAACTTATTAAAAGTTATAATGTGCCTTATACTGCTTGATAGCTTGGCATGTATTCATGGCTTTCAGAGACATGAGGTCTGCCTTTTCTCATTGTGCTTTGTCTCCTCTCTTCCTGATGTTGCTGATTAGAACTTAGTTCTCTCCAGGAAGCGCTAAAATTGGATCAATGTGGAGAGCCAAAATGAGATGTAGGGCAGGCCAGAGAATAAATACTGAATGTAAGAAAAGCCTCTGTTCTCTAGAGACTTCTTTTGTATAACTCAGCTTTCAACAGCCAAATATCCAAAGAAGATCATATCACCCTGACATTAAAAAGAAAAAAAAATCCTTAAAATTTCAATAGTTTTTATTTTGTTTTGCTTTCAGGGGAATGAATATTAAAGAATTTTTTTGTGATTTTGGAAGGAAAATTTCACTTTAAATGTAATAAATGCTTTTTATTTGGTAGATCTTTCAATAATCTTTAGGGTGGTTGAAGTTCATGAAGTTACTGAAGTTGTAAGGCACATTTTTGTTCTGTGTTGGATAGGGAAAATTATAAAATCTGCATGAGTCTGTCAACTAGAGATGTAAAATGTCAATAAGAGGAAAACTTTGGCATGATCTTTTATATAATTTACATTATTGTCTTAATAACTTGTATAACATTTGATTACAAACAGAATGTATGGGTGTTTTAACTTTGTAATAGTAAACTATTTCATGGTTAAAAGAAATTAAAAACATGTCTAGATTTAGGTATGTCTGGACTCTTGATTGAATAATAAATAACTCAGAGGAAAAAAGTCCAGAACTTGTATATGGGATGAAATGGAGCTTATTTATATTTAGTGCTTCTATTTTGCTTATTATTAAAAGGTTCATTCCTTGTTAGGACAATTCAGTTTGCTTTAAGAGATTACTATGCAGCTTTGTTGAAAAAACAGTTCTTGGGGGGCCGGAGGATTAGCTCAGTGATTCCAGCGCCTGCCTCGCAGGCACAAGGTCCTGAGTTCGATCCCCGGTAACCACATACAATGCTGGGCGTAGAGACTCACACCCACCAGCCATCAATACCACATACCACAGTGCCAGGCATGGTGGCTCACGCCTGTAATCCCAGCACTCGGGAGGCAGAGGCAGGAGGATTGCTGAGTTCGAGGCTTGCCTGGGCTACGTAGTGAGCTCAGAGCCAGCCTGAACTACAAAGCGAGACCCTGTCTCAAACAAAACAAAGCAAAACAAAAAACAGTTCTTGGTAAAGGAGAATGACAATCTTTTTTTTTTTTTTTTTGAGACAAGTTCTCACTTTGTAGTTGAAGCTGGCCCTCACTATGAAACCTAGGCAAGCCTGCAACTCACAGCAATCCTCCTGCCTCTGCCTCCTGAGTTCTGGGATTACAGGTGTGAGGCACCATGCCTGGCATTGTGGTATGTGGTACTGACTGCTGGTGGGTACAAGTCACCACGCCCAGTATTGTTGTATGTGGTTATGGGGGGATCGAACCAGGGACCTTGCACTGCAAGGCAGGTGCCAGAACCACTAAGCTAAATCCCCAGTCCCAGGAAAAAAATTTTACCAGCTACATCTTAGACAGAGGAATAGTACCTAGAATATATAAAGAACTCAAGAAGCCCTGCAGAATAAAATATCCAGTCAAAAAGTGGGCAACTGGGCCGGAGGGTTAGCTCAGTGGTTCCGGCGCCTGCCTTGCAAGCGCAAGGACCTGAGTTCGATCCCC
>PVIC010014915.1:0-35942 GCA_004025085.1 Thryonomys swinderianus
TCATCAGCCAAACTTTTAATCATTGTCAAATCACTTGGGATTGAAAGTTAGTATTAAATTAGGAGACTCTTGCCCTTTTTCTCATATTCTTTTTTTATAGGTAATATAAAATCCTGGTTTTGGAGAAAAAATTTACTTAGACACTTTACAAACGAGAAAGAATGCATTTGTTCTGGACAAGTAGGTTCTGTAGATTTGGTTTAAAATATATATTTTCTATTTAATCATTGGCAATTTTGTGATGAGAAAACTTGAAACAGCTTCAGTAACCATTCAGTGGAAGATTATTCTTAGAATATATCATATGTATAATGCTATGTGCCTGTTTTAGTTACTTCCTAATCATTGAGACAAAATACCCAACCTTCATTACTTAAGGGAGGAAAACTTTGTCTTGGCTCTTATTTAAGTTGGCTACAGGGCAAAGGGCATGGTTGAGGAAAAGCTGCTTACCTCATGGAAGTTAGGAAGCAGAGCACAAGTGAGAAACCAGGCAGGGAAGGTATCCTGCAAAGGCATGCCCATGGTGACCCGAGTCTTCTAAACAGGTGGCCTTCTGACAGCATATTTAGCTTCATTACCACCATGACTCAGTCACCTATCAGAAGCCCTGGCTGTGAGCCCCATTGGCTCTCAAAGGAAGTCCTGATATAAACCATAAAAGGAGCTTTTAAAACTGGTGAGCATTCACAATGACCTAGATCTGATGCCCAGTGAGCACCACAAAGAAAAATATAATGCTTAAAAATATTAATATGTAAAGATTGACAAACTATGTGAGAAGGCAATAAGGAGATATAAGTGAGAAAAAGCATGCAATGAGGTACACAGAAACTTCTATACATTTTATTTAAGAATCAGTGAAGGAGGTCTAGTTAGTATGTGGATAAATAATATTTCCTATGAGTATGTACCAGGAGTCACAACAAGAACTTACTTTATGAGAGAAGGAAGTAAGAATGCCTTTTTTTCATGCTGTTTCTTTAATATATACACTTATTTGAAAATTAAACAAACATTTAAATGTTTTATGTTTAAAGTTCCATAGAATTACTGAACAGAGACACTAGCATGAACTTATCTGTTGCTGTTACTTTGTATACAGAATAGCGCTCAGACTCACACTGTGAGTGTAACACCATTCCATGTCCTGGGAGCAATATGTGAGGTGAAGAGACAATCACTGGCTGGGAAATCTTAAAGTATGACAAAGGAAGCAAGATGCATGGGAACGGCGAGCTCAGAGTGTAAAATGCGTATGATTCAGGCCAGTGTCCGGGAAGGGGATAATAGGTGCTATATAAATGGAGACGAAAGGGGGCGCTGAGTGCCATCAAGTAAAGATGGTGCAACTCAAATCTGATAATCGGAGAAGCATAATGATTACAGTAGGACAAAGAGCAGACAGGATAATCCAAGCTACAGTATTCCCGTTTCAGGGGAGCTCTATTGGCACAAAAAAGAAACCAGTGATGTGGAAGTGTTTTAGGAAAGCAGAATGGATCCAGCTTGCAGGGTCATAGACTAGGCTGGACTGGGAGAGAAATAAGCTGGAGGACCACCAGAGAAATCAAAGCCAGAGTGCTTCATTGTAAAATGAAAAAAATACAATGTGGGTAAAAAAAAAATGAGACAAATCTAGCACACGTGCAAAGCACCAAGCCCTCTTAGGTCAATCCCAATGGAATATTTGCCTTGGGCACAATTTTCAGAAAAAGATTGAAAAACTACATTTATTTTGGACATGTTTTGATACAATATATGAGGGCTCTACAAATCCCTTCTCCAAAAGAGGCTTGATGGCCATGAAGGAGTTGGAAATTTGGTGCCAAGATGGGTTGCCACCCACAAATCTTCCAATATATTGTATCAATACATGTCCTAAGTGCGTGTCCTAATTAAGCCTGACTTTTGTATCCTCCATGTACTACCTGTCAGCAGTGTGCACCCTTTGGAAGGACAGATCCTTTCTTGTGCTTGTCCATCTCAAAAAAAAGTCCCTTTTTGCTTGTGGAACCCAGTTTCTAATTGATCCGTTCATTTGCTCAGCCCTGGGTCTCTCTGACATGTACGTGTTCCCTATGTGTTAATGAATGAGCTCTCTTTTCCTCTTGCTTATCTTTTACAAATTTTATTCACATAAATTTTGACCTATAGGAACTCTGATCTTATTAAACTGTGTGGTATAAGCCTCCTTGTTTATTTAGCATGTATTCACTTTAGTGTATATCCAACAGTACAGAATTATTTTTGCTGTTGGTATAATAGAAAATGAATATCCCATCCTTGTGTGAAGAATAAGAACTATTCCTTAGGTTCAACTTTCCTCTGCTCTCTTTTGTCAGTTCTGCTCAGGATCTAGCTGATATGTACAGTTGTTATTCTTTTTTATCACCTAACACTTTGAACTGCTTCTAGCAAACTCCAATGTTTTCCCATGTGTACTACACAATAGAATCTAATAAATGTATCTCACTCAACATAGAAGTTAAATAATTTTAAATGTTAAAGAAGAGTAAGATTTAAAATAAAGTGCATTTGGCAGAAAGCAGTGGAAAATACAAAAACTACTGTTTTATATTTGACAGAGTCCACTAGCAGAAATTATAAAATGAAGAAAACATCAGAGAAGCACAGAAATTATTTGACAGAAAAGCAGATGTAGGAACAAATATGTTCGTTATAATAATAAATGTGAATGGAAGAGATTAAACCTAGGACTTCATTCAAACAAGTATCACCTAAGGATTAAGACTTAAAGCAATATCAAGAGCATATCTACTACATTCAAATTATTAAAAGGCATTGCTTACATAAAAGAGAAAAGTATCCTTTTGTTAAAGTATATATTTACGCAAAAGATTTTTCATATAACAAATTTAATTGTCATGAACTATTTAAAAAATCTTTATTGGACTACGTAAGGCAAAAATTGTAAAGAGTTAATTGAAAGAAATACACTGAAGATTTAAAATGTTATGTAATATTTGCAAAAAATTAAAAATGCTGAGGGTTCTCTGAGATAAAGAATATAATTTATTTAAGTATATTAACTATATTCATATCCTGGCTTTATACACAGAAATGCAACTTCTTTACCACTGCCTATTAATTAGCATGCTAATCAGTTCCTGAAAAGAGACATTTAATGTGTCATATTCCCTAGGCAAACCACTTTAATTGATATTAAAATTTACAGCAATAGATTAACCTTAAAAATCTAACCATTTAAACATATTAAGATACTTTTCCTAGTACTTATTGCCTCCAAGTAGAAATCATAACTATAATAGGGATATTTAGGGATCAGTAACCATAAAGAAGCTGTGTTGAATCTAATGAAGAGGTTACTCAGGAAAATTCATAGATTAATATACTGATAGGATTAGATAGAAATCAGTATACAGGGAAGGGCCATAAAATAAAAAGTAAGAACGGTTGTGTTTTTCTAAGAAGATGTAACTTACCAAAATTAACTTAGATACACCATGACCAAGTTCAAAAAGATGAACGTATTATGGAAAGCTAAGTTAGGTAGAAATATTCCAGGCAGTCAGACAGGGCTGAACCCTGGAAAGAGTAGGGCAAAAGAGAAAAACACATCACGATTCTGATTGGAGGTCCATCAGTGAGAGGCCAAAACTCTAGATAAAGACAAGATAAAGACAAAATGACCAGGTACCTCTCCTGCCTCTCAGGAACTACAGCTCTTGATAAATATTTCCTTAAAATTAGCTCTTCAATTTGGGAGAATACAAACTTAACTTGGCATATCTGACATCTGGTAGGCTGAACATTACAATATTTCCCCTAAATCAATAAGAGGTCAGCTTTTATTCTTGTATGAAAAGCAATGTTCAATTTGACAAAAAATACCCATATGAAAGGTTTTCTGACCCCTTCTAAAAGGCAAATGTATGCTACTGTTACTGTGAGTCACACCACAGGAGAAAATTTTTGGCAGGTGGTTTTAGTCTGATATTAGTTCCAGACAGCACTGGGCAGACTTTCTAGAAATGTGCACCCCAGTACCACCATTGCCTCCCACAGGAAATACATTGTTTTACAATTCAACTACTTCTGGAGGGTGTGCACCAGGACCCTTATGCCGGGATGTGTGAGCCAGGCCACTTTGCTCCATGTGATCAAAGAAAAGGCCCGGATGTGCAAGGGCCTCACTGACACCTCACCTGGGATGGCCACATGGGCTGCAGGGTTTCTAGTGTGTGCGGGTGGGAGGTCCAGGGAGACTCACTTTGTGCTCAAGCATCCCGACCCGAGAGTGCGTGTCCGTGCTCAGGAATCTACTGCTCACTAGAGAAGCACAAGAGTTTATTAGGGGCGATTTCTTCCCCTCTCCTCCTGCACTTGAGGAGCAGACATCTATCACAAGGCCAACTCAGCAACAAGCCCGGGATTGACCTCCAGCCCTTCTGTTGTTCAGTGCCCTCTCCCCTCACTCTTCTACTTGGCCACTTCTCAAGTAACTGCCTGACACTGAAGACTGCTGGAGAAGCTAGACCAACACACGGGAGAAAGATGGAAATGTCCTCCAAGGGAAAGGTGAGAGGTTGGTATTTGCTTAGGTTTTAGTTTTTCTTATAGATGATCAACATCGTGGCGTGATAAGCCAGGCCTGAGGATGTCTGCTTGTAATTCCGCTGGAGGCTGAGGTAGGGGCATGGGACATCAAAGGCCCTGGAGTGAGACTCTGAAAGAAAACCAAAGGCTTAGGATGACCTCAGTGTGCAGGCTCTGGGTTCATTCCCTTGGCCATTAAAAAAGTAACAGAAGACAGAAAGAAAGAAGGAGGGAAGGAAAATAGAAAGGGGAAGAAAAACGGAAAGATCAGCGAATAGCAAACCTAAAATTAAACTATGTAAGGCTGTACTGGTAGTGAGGAATCTTATAGTGGAAAGCAAACACTCATTTTTTTCATTCACTTATTTACTATTAAATAATGGCAATAATTTAAAAATCTCTTTTTACATCCATAAATTTGCCTATTTTTGAGAATGTTCTCCAACTTTTAAGAATGGTCATGCTTGATGCTGCCAAGGTACATCAGTAAAGCAGCATTTACAGAGATATAGAGACAAAGATAGATGCATACACACAACCTTCTTTTTGAAACTGTAGATTTAGAATAAAAAATGGTCACGAAGTCCCAGGATTTGATGGCAGAACCTTTGAATTCTTTCATAACATTCACAGTTTACCATGTAGTGAAAGTCTGTGTTCATCTCCAATGTGTCTTCAGAAAACCAAACGTCAGTGATGGTTTTTCTTTTAACTGACAACCTTGGTCAAATTCAAGCTTTAGAGCAAATACTCTAAGTGCCCATCCATAAAACACTCACTAGACTTACTATAAGTGATGACTAAAGCATCACTTTTGCAGTGAAGAGAAAGCCAACACTAACAGCCAGATGATGCATAGAAGAATGCCTGCTGGTGACCTTGCTCATTATTTTTCACTTAGATGCCATAAATGTACATTTCCGTCTTACAATTGTAAGGGCCTTTGCTCCATGGGTGATCTAAACGTTTTTTCCATTGACAGTTCTGTTTTGCCAGTGGCAGTAGAAGTGAGCAGAGGTACCGATCTGAAATGAGGGTGTCAATCCTGCAGAGCCACCTGCTCAGACTGGAGCTCCTCTGCTGCCCAGAGATGGGTCAGGTCTGTATGATGTGATAGTGTCAATGCTGAGAGAGTCCTAGAACGTGGGGAGGAGAACTGAGCCAATGAGGGAGACAGATTGCAATGACCAAAAGCGGTGGTGTGCTCTGACTGTGAATGATTTTTTAGATGACTGCTTACTTTTTTCTTTCCTTGAATGTGAAGAAATGCTGTAATTGTGCAGCATACATTGTCAAGACTCCATTTCAGCAAGAGGGGAAAGTATGAATTCAAATTAGATTTTTCTCCTGCAAGTCCAGAGGATTATACATGAACTCTAGCTAATTGTCTACAGATTTCAAAAATCAGTCATTGAACACTGATGAGTACACAGGCATAGTATAACCTACTTCAGGATCCATGCTCTATCCTAATTTCCCTTTGGGTCAGGAGAGGGCAAAGCAGTGGCAGGAATTTAAATTCTTCCAGAAAAGAAAACAATGTTCCGGAACCAAATTGTTCTTCCAAACGATAACTTCTCTGTCTCACTCGATCTGTGATGGGGTCTCCTCTATTGAAGAAGTTGCAGAGATAAAATGTGTCAAACACATCATAGGACAGAGGCAATGCTCAAGCTGTAGTCTGCGAAATCCACAGGAGAGGTAGGAGGTTCACATGTCTTTCTAGGTTCTGATGGATAGGGACTGCTGGCACTTCCCAAATTCCCTACATCCCTACAATCTACTTCACTTCCCCTTTACATTTATATTTCAAAAACCTAAACACATTGGGAGTTGTCTAATTAATCTGACAATGTGGGGCAGCGAGATGAAGTACTTTAGATACCAGCTGGAATCGGTTGACCTCTGTGATCAGACAATGAGGTTCGCAATTCACGGCTGGCTCAGCATTGCCAAGCCTCTACTTCATGGCTGGAGGATGACACTGAACCCACTGCTTTGAGGATCAGCCTCAAGGGACCTCAGCTGGCCCTTGGCATGAGTGAATTCAGTTACACGCATGCTCCCCACTCACAACCTCCTCTCTTGTCAAAAATCCTGTGACAGGAAGAGACAAGAATAAACATGACTTAAAATAGTGGGATTATTACAGAATGAAGTAGGAGACATTTTGGAGTTTGTCCAAAGTTGTGCCTTCATAAAGTAGTAGGAACAGAACTCTCTTAGGAACCAAGGAAAACTGGTCAGTTCTATTTTCTCCTCAGCCTTACTGGGGACTTAATTTAAATCAGCTGATACTGTGACATCTTCAAGTCTGTGGAGCATGCCCTCTGTAGAGTGTATGTGTAACTGGGTCTACTTCTCAGGAAATCCTAGCAGAGTTTTTGCTTGTGGAGCTGTGCAGAGACAGGGAGGCTGTGTCAGCCTCAGCTCCCTGCTCGGTTCTGGTTGGCAACATTGCCCACCAGAACGCCCCTGCACCAGGTAGAGCGGCCAGAGCTGCCCAGCTTGGCATTGGAGACCAGCACAGTGTGGGCTCAGCAAAACCCCAGTTGCCAGGGATTTAAGGAAGTGAAAAAAAAAGTTTTGATTTCAGAAATATTCCTAAAGCAAGCAACGAGCTGTCCATAGGAGCTCTTCTGTGTACTCTTCCCTTCATTCCGTATTCTCCACATCTAAATAAGAGGAACTTTCTCCACAAGTTTATTTTCAGGTAGAACATTCAAGAGAGAAGAAAAAAACACAAAACCTAGTGAAAACTGAGTTGGAGGTGCCAAGTCACAGGATGCACTGTTACCTCAAGACCCCTCTCACCATCTCGGTTGGCACTGCAAGCCACACCCAGAAAACCCCATGATGAGGACCAAATGGGATAGTTGAATTTTTTTTTTTTTTGAGACAGGGTCTCACTTTGCAGTTCAGGCTGGTCCTGAGCACAATATGTAGCCCAGGCAAGCCTAGAACTCAGCAATCCTCCTGCCTCTGCCTCCCCAGAGCTGAGATTGCAGCCGTGAGACATCACGCCTAGCAAGGGTGCTTTAATTTTCATATCAAATATGGCTATGAGGATATAAATAATTTTAACCTATATAGGTGATTTTAAATCCATCACCAAGGCAACCAAGGCACATACTATTATAAAAGTGTTATGAATATATACATATTCATAAGGTTTAACTAATTAATTGAAATTATTTTAGGATGACTTGAAGGTAGGAAAAACTGATTTAGGGACCCCTTGTGTATGTATAATTCTGTATTGTTGCCTTTGTTAGTCTATCTACCTTGTATAGCTGAAGGAATTAAATACAAGTATAAATTCTAAGTACTTTTTACTATTAAAAGAAAGGTCTCTATTGGAGCCATTCAAGAAAGCTGCAAAGAAAGCAGGTCCAGAGGATGCCAATTCTTCCCTCTCTCCATGTTTTCTATGGACCTTTAGAACTTGGGTCAACTTGACTTCATTTCTATCTTACTCATTCTTAGGGATACTCATAGAAAAGAAAGAAAATACATGCTGTTGTAAAAGTTGGTTTTGAAGGGTGTGGAGAAGGACAGAGGACTAACACTGGATACTGAACACGACACCACTCTTTAATTTTCAAGCTAGAAAGGTGTCAAAATATGCCAGAACACTCTTCAAGGCACAGAAACTCATTTTCATTGGATTGTTATTTTATTAAAATCATACTAAATGAGCCTGTCAGAAACACGGTCCTCCTAGTAATTATATCTGCCATCTGCACCGTGAGCCTTAGGAACCAGCTGTCATTATTAAGCATAAGGCCGTGAAGCTCCCAACATATCCCTGTATTCTATGGATGTTTTTGAAAGATACATGTTCCATTCTGGCTGCCAGAAAATAATCAAACAAAAATGATGTCATAAAAACAAGGCCCACCAAAAATAAAACTTGCTACATTAGCATCCTCGGACTGTCCCTGCTCTTAGTGTGTAAGGACTCTTGTCCGGATCTTTACTGGGCACTGTGTTACCCAGGGACTCTTCTGGCTGCAGCCCTGGCATGAGCTCCAGTCCTCTCCTATGGAAGCACTGGGGTGGGAGCTGCCCCAGTGAACCTCCCTGTGCTCTGGTCCAGACAGAAGTGAGGGGCGGGCTTCCAGGAAGCTCCTGTAGGCATCAGCTCCAAGGTGCTCTGGGCCAGCTTCC
The DNA here is from genome assembly GCA_004025085.1 of Thryonomys swinderianus. NCBI lineage: Eukaryota > Metazoa > Chordata > Mammalia > Rodentia > Thryonomyidae > Thryonomys > Thryonomys swinderianus. Next base: position 8,752 of record PVIC010014915.1, read on the forward strand.
GGCCAAGCTGTGAAGTGGTGAACAGTGCTTTTGGTCCTCTAAGCCTCACATTCCTCTTCCTCCCACTCTGGCACTCAGTTTCTGGGCTTCTTAACCCTGTCAAAATTTACTTGCTGAGAAAGGTCTCCTTGAGATCTTTTTAAATGTTAGTGTAAAATTCCCTTTCAGAGTGATCTGTGTGCCAATTACCATGTTAATTATGGAGCAAAAATGCTCTGGCCTTTTGAAGGCACCACAGGGTGTGGGAGAAAGTAGTTTTGGAAGGAGACCAAGGGCAGACTGCTCAGCACACTGGAGCTCCCTAGGCCACTCCAGGAGTTCACATGAGCACACACTGGTGCATGTGTGTGCGTGTGCACATGCACATGTGCACACACACACACACACATGTGGAGAGGAAGAACTAACACGTACCATCTTTCCAGCATGGGACAGGAGACACAATAACCATCATTTGTAGATGTAAGATTTAACAAAATGATCATATGATGAAAGTTAAATTTTCAAAAAAGCCATACAAGTCATTGAGTCCAATATAAAACCTCAGTCAGTATCTGGCCCCTTTTCTCTGTATATTCTAATAATTTATATTGAGTTCATTTTGCCCTGCAAGACTTAATTTGCTTCCTGGGCTTGGATCCATATTAAATATGGGAAAATTAGGAATATTTTATTAAATGTAGTATTAAAAAAAGCCTATGGGAGAGAGCCAGATAGTTTAATGCCCAAGGTCTCCATTCTTTTTGATCTCCATTTGCGGAGAGACTCTTCATTGGCCATCACTGTGTCACCCGCTGAGGTGTGCTGGCGATGTTTCTTTTTGATTACTGGTGTTCCTAAGTTCTGTGCTGGGGATGAGAAATAGCTCGTGGCACAAACAAGATGTCCCTATGGAGTAATAAAATATTTTTCCTGAGAAATATTCCTCAGTATCTGACTCATTTTTACATTTTCCAACATTTTCTCTTTTATTGCTGTCAGCATTTTGCCCTAAATTTCTTTGTTAAAACATATAGACAAAACTAATATAGATCCTTTCTTGATTACCACTGCGTTCTTCGCTTCCTGTGGAAATGAGTGTTGTAACAAATGGATTTCTAGACACTCAAGAAAGAGGTGCTGACACAGATGCTTTTCAATATTTGACTTTCCTCTTGCATTTATTACTCCTTAATCATCTATGTGAATACCAGCAAAGAAAGGCCATAAACATAATTCTACTTTTTTATTATTGTGGTATTAAGCAGAGGTCATTTTGAAACAACTGTTGACTTCCATTAACTGAACAAGTCAAGCACTTTGAAAATTATGTTTTTGTTTTTATGTAGCAAGTAGTGGGACATCCTATTTCATATGCCAGATACTGTCCTTGAACTAAGTAAACAGAAGGGAGGAAAGGACGCCCCTGCTTCTGTAGTTGAGGAATCGGGTACTAGTCAAAAGGAAATTCAAATGAAAATGTGATTACAGATGAAAACAATGCCGTAGAACAAAAGAAAAGAAAGGAAAAAACAATTCTCTATGAGAGTTGTTACATGGGAACTTGTGCTAAAATGGGAATTTAGGAAAGGAAGGGAAAGATTCCAAAGAAAGGAAGCTGTGTAATGATATCACAAACACAAATAAGGATAATACCAAGGAGTGGAGTACAGAGCCTTCTAGAAAGAATGGAATGACCAAAGTCTGGAATGTAGAGGGAAAGAAGAGTTCAGAATTGGAAAGGAGGCAGTTAGATGTGACCTCACAGAGAGAGGAAGACAATGAGGACAAGGCCTGGGAGATATTCAAAGGCCAGGTGGGGCAGAGGTTGTGGAGTTGAGGAAGCTGTTCGTAACCTCCCAGAACACATAGGAATTTGTGCATGATTTTGAGCTCAGAAGTTATATGACTTAGATTTTGCGCTTTTGAGTGGTTCCATTTCCTCTTGGCAGAGTTTGGGTTTGGTGAAAACAAGGGACTCCACTCCCCATCTTGTTCTCTAAGGTCCAACTGTTGCTAGGTTTCGACAGTATCACCTGGAAGCTATGTCCTGAAGCACGAGGAACTGCACTACTGTCCTCAGCGTCTTTGCTGAGGGACATGAGGGTGGCCACACAGAAGCATAAGCAGAGTTTATTTTGTGGCAGTGCTATTCAGGAAATAGTGGACCCTTGACTTACAAATTCAGTTTATTGCTGAGGGCTGCTTGTAACTCAAGTTGGTCAATGGAAGGCTCAGGCTCCTCTACACAGCTTTCAAAGTCTCTCTCCTATACACAGGCAGATCTGTGTCAGATAAACATTGGCTCACGATTTTTCATTTCACTCCACACAGGAAAGGGTGTTGTCATGCTCCTTCCAGAACTCTCTCAGGGTTAAATAAACCTGTATCTGAGACCATCTGGAAGCACAAGTGGCAGCCATTCGGGTGGTGACCCAAGACTTTGTTAATAAGGTAAAACAAACATTATGCTCATAATCCAGGTTATTGTGTGTAAGACCCATTGTAACTCAAGAGTCCACTGAATAGTGAAGCTGTCAAGTAGGAGGGTGCACAGCACAGTGTAGATATCTACTCCAAATGGGAGTCTGGATTTTTTTATGTCCAGAGAAACCGCTCTCGGGGTTCAGGAAACCATGGTGATGGCCATAAGTCTGTAGTGTATAATGCTGGCATTTTCTTACTAGGTTAATTCGGAACATCACTGTTGCATGTGTGCCTTCCTTTACATGGTCAGCAACCCTCCTTGGAGACGGGGTCCTAATTGTGTAAGAAATTTAGGGGAAAAAAAAACCTTATGAAATAAAACTTTCTAATCTCAATTAAGCGGGAAGATTTTTAGAAGACATTCCCCTTTCTGAAATCACTGGGCCATGTGAGGTAATGGCAGTCAGGGACACTGTGAAAATAGAGACCAATGTCAGAGGGAGAATGCACAGCAAACAGCCATATTCTGTTACTGTGCTCCACAGTGTGGTTGTTCGGGTCTGTGACTGAATATAGTACATGACTTAAAGTTATTCTTTGCTGAAGTTTCCCTTTTTTCACTTAACTATGACTGGCACAACATGCCATTCTAACCCTCTGGGCACCATAGGCTGCTAACGTCTAACTACTGCCTAACAATGGAAAGAAAATTGAGTGATGTGTTCTATAATGCTATAAGAAAATTTTCTTTATTTTCTCTGTCTTTCTTCCTGCTTTCATTTCTTCCTTCTGTCCTCATTTTCTTCCTTCCTTCTTATGAGAATTGATATCACCAAAACTAACTAATTCAAAAAAAGTTAAAGCTACTTGTCACAGACATTACCTAAACTTCTCTTAGAAGGGTGTCTATAAAATTCTGAATTCTCAGACACAGAGTAAAGAGTGTTATAAATAATAACCAGTGATCAAATACAGATTTATAAACTAGAAGGAAATTTCTTCTTCTTCAATGAATATAATGTTCAGGGAAGATGTGTTATTTTTCCTTGTTTACAAAAGTATTCGAATAATCTCTGGAGATTTTTTAAAAGCAATTTTTTCTAAAAAATGCAAGTGTTAAAAAATACAGGTGCTTTCTAGAACCATAGGATCTAAAGGAACTGGTTTATCTGAATGGAGGTTTATAAGTACATCTAGATATGTGTTTAGAATGATGTCTTTTGACACTAAAGAGGCATATATTTAATTGATAGATTCATTCATTCATTTATAATTTTTATAGATGCTGAGTTTATGCTAAATACCGGTTCTTCTAACATAATTGAGAAGGTAAGAGATCCTGTTTTGGCTTATACATTGGGTGGATAGCTGAACATCCACTGTGTGGATCTTGATAAGGGAAATGAGATGGTAAAACTCTAGGGGAGTCATGGTGAACCCTGAAGAGCAGGGGGCCCCAACTGCAATCCCAAACCCACTTATTTATCACAAAGTGAGAACACTGCAATGGATTCTGAATACTGCAGTTTCAGTTTAGAAAAAACAACTGATATCTGATGCTCAGCTTCCAGGTGACTTGGCTCTCAGAGGGCTTGGCATGTCCGCAGAGGTGCACGTGTTGTAGGTTCCCTACCACTGCTGTAGGGGGCTTGACACACATACGACATATACAAGGTATGATCGCTAACAGTGAGTGTTGGAATTTTAATACTTATTATGGTGAAGATACTTTGCTGTCCTATTGTTCTTGCTGTTTTGTGAAGCAGCTCCGGAAATCCTCCTTCGGGGTCTTTTGTTCCATTTTTATGGCTGCCTGAATGCCCTCAACCATTTCAAATATTTCCAATTTGTGGCCATTTAGACTTTGGAGAAGAGCAAGAAAGAAGCCTTGTGGCACCAGACATGGTGAGTGAGGTCGGAGGACAAGTGTCATGTCCCAAGAGCCACCTCTCTGTTGGATGCTGCTGGGTACCTACAGTCACTGTCGATTTTAAGATCCCACTTAGCCAAGATGCTCATGTGGGAAACCTTCCAGAACTGCTTCCCAAAGTGGGAGGATGGTGGGATGAGAGTGACTGAGAGGGGGGAGTATTAGAGGACGATTAATGGTGATGTTTCATAATGTGTCTAGATTTCGTACACGCACAGGTGTTGCTCATATTTGGCTTGATTGTTCAATGAAGGTTCAGGCTTGTCTGAGATGCACTGTTTGGACATGTGACCCTGACACTTAGGACCCATCATTTTGTTCTTCTTTTTATATAGTTGGGTACATTTTGTTTACAGAGCTTCAGTGTCTTTTTATATAATACATGCTATTATCACAGTACTGTCATTTTTGGTGATTGTACTCTACAGTACTATGATCTTGTGTTCTGTTATACAGTACAGTATTGCACGGAAGAAATCTGTAAATAAAAGCGAAGTCATCAAGGTGGAGATTCCTTCAACATTTTCTTTTTTTTTTCATCAGAATATATGGTGAATATTTACCTTTGGAAAAAAATTAAAGGTACATTGCTATAAATCTCCCTTAAAATATTCTCCCTTCTGGTTGAATCCACATATCCCATCCTCACCACTTTCTGAAGCAGTTCCGGTAGTGTTCTCTCATGATTATGTTTACAAAGAATGATCAAAACTATGGTGAATACTACTGTTGAGTGCCACCCAATGCAAATGCAGTTTCATGAAATGTTTATAGGGTGAGCTCATTAACTTTATTTATGCAGCCCACCACTGTGTGACTTCTGATCCTTCCCCAAAATCAGAACAATCATGAAATACAAACATTCTGAACCAATTCAGAACACGGAGGCAGCTAGGACAGGAGAAGAAAAGATGGTAATGAAAGAGGACTCATAGAATTGCTTCAGAGAGTTGCAGGAATGATGGGACGAATTTGTTAGAGGTGAAGGAGTGTACACTGAGGGAGACTGCAGGTTGTGGGTCTTTAACTGTAACACATTTTAAATTTGTACTCACACTGTATTTCCCAATTGCACTTCATATACTGGTAGGTATGGCCTCTCTGTGTTTTCACCTACCAAGGCAGAGCATGGAATCTGAAAACCGCTGAGCACAGATTTGCATGCTGGCTGACTGTATCTCTTACTAGATTTATGACTTTCTTATTTAGTCTTAATTTTCTAGTCATTGAAATGCAGATAATAATAGTAATATACTAATTACTAATATGATTCAGGAATTTATATGAGAGATAATTGAGACAATCAGTTTAAAATACTAAAAAATGCTATGCTGTCAATATTTTATGTAAATATTTTATGATTACAGTAATTTAATGAAGGATTCAGAAATACCCTACCATATAACTCCTTTCTAAGGATAAGAATAATAGTCATAGTGTTTTTCCCTGTCACAGGTAATCTGATTTTATTCACATATTTGTTCGCAGTGACACATACTTGCAGTTTGATTTCCTAGTAAAGCCTGAGATTATTTGCTATTTTTCTAATCTAATTAAAATTTAATTAAAATCCTGATGACCTTAGCAAGCTGATGGTAAAGATACAGTCTCCAAGTTTTTGAGCAGCAGATCTCAAACTTGGTTCACAAAAATTTCTTAAACTCTAACTTACTGAGGACTTTAAAATCATTTTTGCTATATGAGAGAATTCTATTGTTTTTATCATATTAGAAATGAGTACTGGGAGCTTCTAATTATTTTTGAACAGTGGAAACATTACTATTAGGTATTGAGAGGCAAATTTTTAATATGATAACTGTATTTTATAAAGCAAAAGCAAATTGTTGAAAACATGTGGCATCATTTTAAGTTGTACCAATCTATTTATTTTCAGGTTTAATTAGAAAATATCTAGGTATCCACACTAATTCTTCATTGTACTTGATGCCCTATGTTACTTTGGATGAAGTATATGAAAAAATTCTGGCTTCCCCAACTTGGCAGTTCTAAAACAAGAGTGTATTTTAGTAGCCTTTCTGATAATTGTGGATATTCCTCTGATACTACATCAAAGCCTAACATATGGCAATTTCTTAAAGTTCACTTGCAATATAAAATCCAAAATTCTAATATTAGGCTTTGTATGTCCTCATATTAAAATCTATGGGACAACTTGCACACAGAATAAATGTATGGCACATTTATGATTGATTTTTTAACATCACACATTGGTTATTTATCTGAGTCTGACAGAGTTTTCAAATGCTGACATATTTCACACTGCAAGGTCAAAAAACACATTCATTATTCTCTTCACAATGATTTCAGGGATCTCTTTGTGTTTGGGGATGCTTTCAGGTTCACAGTGAGTTTTTTTTTTTTTTTAACTTGAAAATCTATTTTATCACTTGCAGCAAATGTGGTGAGCTGTTTTCTTGAACTGACAGGTCCACTTTGCTCACTCTGTTCATTTTTTGACAGAATCTATGTGAAACACTTGAGTCTGTGCAGCAATAAAATTCTCCATCATGCTTTCAAATAAAATTATGGTCCACAAGGAAAGATGCATGTGTGGTTTTCTTGGAGACCCCTTCGTACTACTCTGATAGCAGTAATACTTCATGCAAACCATTTTCATTTATATAGATTATTAGAACATATGCACTCAAAGGTAGAACCTTAGAGTTAAAATGGATTTTTTAAATCATGACTTTAAGTAAACATGACAATAGGCTTTTGTTAAAAACATCTGGGATCTTATATGGAGGAATAAAATGGGGATGGGTATAGTTAGGGACCAGTGTCCAGATCATGATAAGGCACCAGAAGTCTTATCTATAGCTGCTTTTACAACATCAGTGCAAAGGTCAACACAATGAAAAATGTAGTAGTTTTTTTTTTCTTCCAGATATCCTAAAATGGTCTTAAGGACTAGAAAGATCACAAACACTGAAGTCAAAAGATCTCACTTTTGTTTTTGTTTGGGAAAAAAAGATGGACTCTTCTAAGAATTTACAAAATAACTACGGTGATGATAATAAAATGTACCAATAAAATCAATTAAAAAAACAGGACCACCTGGGCAGATCATTGAGTGTGTCGAGTCCTTGCTGAGTGTCTCAGACATGTTGTCTTAGATTAACCACGTGTGATGTACTGTGGTATTTTGTCATGAGGGAATGGAGGGGCATAAATGATTAAGTAATATCCCAAGATCATATAGCTCATAACTTCTGAGTCTGAAAACAGAACCCTCACATCTGTAGTACAAAATCTTAGCCACCCTTCATGGCAAGTTAACTCATTTTTCAATAGAAATGTACATTTCAACATAAATTTGAGGTGACTGAGGAACTGTGAAAAGCCAGTTTATATGAACAATCTTTGTTCTGGGATTTATATCACTTATATATATTTTCAAGTAAGATTTTTTTTTCCTTAGTTTACTGCAGAGCAGCATTTTATATTTTTTCCTATAAAAATTCCTGGTTTTGTCCTGTCATGTAATTCCTATTTCCATATCAATTCCCACTGTGAAAATTTAGATTCATCCAACAGAGGCTCATTTAAAATTTTAATGGAAAGTGTTGAAAATGTCCTTTTAAACAATCTAGATCCTTTCTGAAATGGAGCGAGTTCTGTGCCTCCACACACTCACTCAGGATTTTCATACACTAATTAGTCAGGCCTGGCTTCCCTGTTCAGAAGTGTGTTGCTTTTCTTTCACATGTCAAGCCCATGAGTGGACTTCCTTCATCTCCCTGTCCTCTGCTGGGTGACCTCATTGCTGTTCTTCCCGATACCACAGGCCCGAAGATAAGGGGACGTCTCTCTGACTTTGTCCTGCCACGGTTGATGACCTCACACCGTCTGTTCATTTCCTTTGCAAGCTGATTCGCCCCTTTCAGATAACAAGCGCTTGGGACCCGTGCAAAGTGCTCCGAGAGCACCAAGCAAGTATCTAGCGACGTCCAGACTGAGGGTGTGTGACTGGGACAGTAGCACAGGGTATGTGAGCTGCACGAGCCTGCGATTTTCCTCAAGGGATAGAGCACACAGCTTCCGGCTCTGTCATGCCTGGACGTGCTCTTGTGAAAGAGGAGTACATGTTGTTGCTGAAAACTCAGGACACTGAGCCCACTTACACATCACCGGCATTCACACTCTCCTCCCGGTGTGAAGTGGTTGGTAAACAGCTCCGCAGCTTCCTGCCCACAGGTGAAATCTTTCAGGAACTGTATGATCTCACACGTGCCTGCGGCCTACCACCAGACATTCCAGTGGGGTTCCTCTGCGAAGGAGAAAATATCTCTTTTGACTCAGGGCCTCTTACAGTTCCTGCTTGGTCTCACCGGGGCCCCTGCTTTGGCTTCTACCCTGTAGAGACCCAAAACACTTTCTGGCACAGCTATGCTTCTCTAAGACAACTGGCCCTTCCATTTCCTGGAAAGTTATTCAGTCTTCAAGTCCCAGATCAGCAGTTAGCTTCTTTCAGGAGCCTTCTGCATCCCCAGACAGCAAAAGAACCTTGGGCTGTGCTGTCTTGGAGCTTCCTGGATGCCGGCGAGATCAGGTCCCTCCCGGAGGGCGAGCAGGAAGGAGTCTTGAGCTCCGCAGCCAGCTCTGCCGCATCACGTTGTGTAATACGGACATGCTGCTCAAGCCATTGTACCTTCAGTTTCTTTAAGTAAATTATGGAAGTGGTTGACTGCACATTTGGAAGCGTCTGGATGACCTGTTGTGCACTGGGCACTCTGAGTTCACAGGGTAATAACACGGTGCGAGTGCCTTGTTGGTCTGCTGAGGGATTACTGGCAGAGCAGCTGTCTTTACCTTCTGCAGTGAATTTCAGGAACCTGAGCTAGACCAACTTTGGCCTCTGCCTCGACCCTGCAGGGCCTCCTCTGTCACCCAAAATGAAAGTGAAGTCCTTGTGATGTCCCGGTCTGAGGCTGCTGGTCCCCCATCCCTTTACCTCTGTTCTCTCCCCGCCCTCACCTGGCTCGTGCAGCCACATGGTCTTTGTGTCTTATACTCTGCCACCACCTGCCCTGCAGCCCCCGCACTTGCTCCTCGCTGCCCGTCAGGCATCTTCCTGCGTTCACCCTCGTTGGGAAGACCCCTCCCCAGCACCGACAATCGCTCTTCCCGTCCTCGAACCGCTTAGCCCAGTTTACGCTTTGTATCTCTTTGCAGCTCTTCCATTGCTGTGCATTTTGCATGCTGTCTACTTCACTTTTTTTTTTTAATGTATTTTAGATGGGGCAGAAATCCATGTCTCTTTGTTTCACAGCTGACCATCTAAAACTTCCTGGTGTATAGTAAGTGCTCAGTAGTTATGTCTAGAAGAAAAAGGAAGTGGTTTCCTCACTCTTGAAGTTCCTCTGTAGTTTATCTATATCCTCATTGTAGAAAAATCACTGAATTCACAGACTACGTAATCCGTTTTTATCTTTAAGTGGGATAGCGAGGGATGATTGGCTGTGTGAACAGGTTTTTGTCCTCAGCAGATGGATGGTCATTACTTTTTAAACGGTCACTTTCCGAGAGTGTTTATCGCTTAGTATTCCCTTCTCTATCTGCGGCCCTCATTCCACAGCTAGTGAGTATAGAAAATGCTGTGTATTTCACATTCGTGTTGGGCTTTTTTCTGCCATATCTGGAAGACTGAAGGAAGATAGAACTTACCTTTACTCTTGTATAATTTGTATCTGAGCTTTCAAATCATATGAATTTTTTGTCAAGATGTGTAGTTCAGCCATGACCAGGTTTTACTTCAAGGAGCAGTTATATTTACAGGGGTTTGGAACGAGCAGTCCTAGGAGAGTTGAACTACAGCCAGCATGTACAGGATTTAGCTTTGCCATCATCCCATGGCTACTACAATCCAAGAGTCAAATCCATAGCCTGGGTCGTTACCATTTTTCTTATCTGTTAGACATTGTAAAAAAAAATGTAAGTTGTTTGACTATGTTTTATTAAGAAAAAAATTCCCTAATTGTATTTTAGAACATGTTTTCAGCCCTCCGAAATACCACCTTTTGTCCAGAATATATTACTGAAAACATTTTGATATGAATATCTGCATGTAGATGCATATAAACACCCTGCTAGAAAAGTTGAATGAACAAAGATATAGTATAAATTTTCTTTTATAATTGGAGACAGGAATAAGCACAGTTAATTATTTGACAGTTACTCACAAAAACAAATGTTATAGATCTCTACTAATTATACAATGGCCATGCAAAGTTAAGGGGATTGTGAAGAATCTAGGTTAATTTTTATTATATTTTATTTTCATTGTGAAATTTTTGTTAAATAAAAGGAAAAGGAAATTATTGAAGTAATTCTGTAGTTTAATACCTGAAGTAAAATAAGTTACCAAAAATAAAGTGCAAGGCTGTGGGTGGGAAAATGCTAAATTTAAATGAAATTACCTTCCAAAGGAAAAAGAAGAAATAGAGAAATGACACGTTGATCTGGGAAATTTGCCTACTTGATACTTTCTGTAAGGTCTGTTTCATTTGTTTATTTGGTTGGTTTTCATTATTTTTTGCTTTTTTTTTCTCTTTCTTTCCTTATCTTGTTAGAAAGCAGACACAGGGCAAGTTACAGGCAGTGTGCAAGCATACTGTTACTTCCTATGTTCTTACTTCATAGGAAGACCCAGGACCGTAGCAGTCAGAGCTTAGGACAACAGTGTGGCTAGCTCTATGCCCAACAGTCCAGAGGTGCGATCAGAAGAGCTCCATCCCTGGTTACCACAGCCAGTCACTTTTCCCAGAAAGATCTCTGGCTCAGTGGTGACATTTCCTTCTTTTGTCATGTGAATGAAGCTGCCATCCACAAAATTATGCCGCAGCTAGTGAGTCTCCTAAACTGGACTTGACTGAATACCACAGTCGTGGTTCCTAAAATGTTGTCAGATGTCAGCAGTGCCTTCTACTGGGAACAAGTTATTGGAAAACTGGCTGAAAAGCAGGCATTATTTAGTCATTCGGGGGCTTTGCAAGCCAGAGTCAGAGTGACCTTCAGATGAGTGTTGATGTAGATGGTTCTTTTGGAGGCATTAGCAAGGTAGAACACACCCGTTGTGCACTGGAGAGGCTGATTTCCACCTGGAGCTTCCAGTGGGAGGAGGCATTGGAGAGACTGTCCGCAAGACAGCCACAGACGAGTGTGGTACTGGGAGCTGGCGTCCTCTCCTGTCCACTAACCCTGTCACGGAGAAACGGCTCATGAGTGCCAGATGAAAGTGTGATGAACCCATCTCAGAGTAAACCCTGGGGTCAGACAGAAAGACAGAACTTTTCATCACAGCTGCCACTGGCTACTCAAGTGGGTAGCTTGTAAGGGTGCGCTATGTAAATATGAAATCATAGTGAGCCTTCCAAGTGTATTTTATGTTCTTCTCTTAATTTTATTATCACCTGGACATAGTAAAATAAATACCAGAAAAAACAGCCACCCACCTTACTAGCTGTGGGTCTAGCTATGAATTGCTGGGTCTCAGTTTTCTCATTTATAAAATGCACAGCTTCGGGCTAGCTGTGAAGATTAAGTGTAAAATAAAACTCTACCTGGTGTACCCTGTGTGCTCAGTAAATACAGGATGTTTTATCATCTGAGTGGTTGTTTCCAGTACAGTTTGCTCCACTCTTCCTTGTGAACACATTGATGAGTGTGTATCCAAATTGGTTGTTCCGAAGTGGGTTTTTACTGGAGGAAGTGGGTTGTAGGGTGTGACCTTGGGGACTGTGTCTGATCCTGGCCTCTTTCTTTCTGGAGGTTTCTCCTGTTCTCTGTTTGTTTGTTGTTTGTTTGTTTTAATCTCCATAAAGTGAGCAGCTCCACTGAACTTTGTTCTTCTACATAGTGCACTTGCCCCAGACCCAGGCAGCCGTGAGCTGCAACCACTGAAGAAACTATTACTCATAGCCACACAAACCATTTCCTCCTTGAAAGAGGTACTGTCCAGGTGTTTTGTCACCCCGATGCAGTTCTGATCCGAGAAAGCTTTGGAAGTTAAGCTACAACAGGAGGAAGATTACAAAGGTCAACAGTTGTTTTGACCAAATGGCGTTCTCTAAACTTCCCATGTTACATTTTTAAAACTAAATGTGCTTTCTACTTTATAGTCGCTCTGTTCTCTCCTGTGGGTTAAACGGTCCCCATTTCTCTTCCTGTGAAACAGTAGAAAGCATTATCAAAAATGATTTGTGTTGAGTAACTCCTTCTAAAAAAATTAATGGATGTTTCTTTATTAATCTCCATTTTCTAGTTTTAGGAGACTACGAGTCACACTGACTAACAAGTTGGATTTAGGCTGTGATGGGATGAAGCATGGAAATTCTGGTTTTACTATTTTTACTCTGCTTTGGCATGCGTGAGCACTATTAAGAAGAACACTAAGCTCTCAGTTCTAAAACTGCATTTTTCCTTTTTTTAGTTCTGGATTCTGGATTCTGGCTGTGTGCTTCTTAGGTGGAATGTTTAATCTTGAGATGGGTTAGGATAATTACAAATATTTTTGGTATTTTTAGGTTAATATTTTTTGAGCTTTAATGCTTTCTTAATTAAAAGATAAATTTCCAGCTGAAGAAACTCAGTCAACCTTGGAGTCCACGAAGTGAGCACCTAAAGGATAAGACAAAGATATTACAAATTATTGCCAACACCATCCACATGCTGCCTCTTTCCGCAGGTGACTGCGATCCTTTTAAAAGCAGCTATATATGCACGGCACAAAGAAGGCCCTCTCAGGAGGAGGACTGTTTGCTCAGTTCATAGACTTTTCCAACACGGGGAGCTACGGTTTCCATCACACCTATGAGTAACTTTAACCTCACCTTGGAAACCCTTTGCCTGAGTGTAGGCAGATTTAACTACTCATTCCAGCTTGAAATACCTACATTAGCATATTTACCCTCCCTCAGTACACAGTGGGTGACTCGGGAGATACCCTCCCAGACACCTTGGTCAGACCCTGTGGAAGATGTCCAGAGCCAAGTGACCACAGCCATGAGGCCTCGGGAGGAGGTTTGAAATAGCAGCCAAAGAAAACTGTACCCAGTGAAATGGGCATGCTATTTAGAAACAAAGTTGTCCTTTTGAGAAGTGTGCTTTTGGAATGCTTCCAACTTGGAGTGACAGTAAGGAAAATAAGAGTTAACCCGAGATCCTTTGACCTGGTTCTCCAGTGAGCTCAGAAGTCAGGAGGAGGCTTGCCACCGGAAGCATCGTTTTAGGGCTGGCCAGAGAAGCTGAGGAGAGAAGAGCGCTTTGCTGAGACAGGATGCACCTCTGTGCTCTGTCTCCACAGCTGCGTCCTCAAAGAGTAAAAATGAGGCCATATTCTCTCATGAATCAACCTAGAGAGACCATACACACAGAAAAAGGCCTCAATCAAGATACTCGGATGTTTTGGTCCTTATGCATAATTACTAATTGCCTGGAAGCGTTCCTGTGATTCTTGGAGTTGGCCTGGGGCCCATCTTCTCTGAGTCCAGTTGAAGTAGGGAGAACCAGCTCCTCAAATTCTGCAGTAGCTAATCTTTGCGTTCTGATACCTCAGCTGCCTCCTGCTGGATTTGCCAGAAAGAAGATGCCAGCCAGAGTTTAAGGGCTGGAAAACCTTGGTGTTTGGAATGGTACAGTTTGAGAATGAAGTGGGGAGCAGTCTGTGTCTTTCAGTAGACCATATTTAATTTGGTTCATCACTGGTTTTGCTGGGGGGAGGGTTGTTTGTTTTTGCTTTTGTTCTTTTTGGCTAACATCACTTGCAGTTTTCATTTCTACACAAAGTGAGTGGAAGGCACTGAGTTGAGCAACTGTCTGTGAGACGGAGCAGGTCTGCTCCGAGCTGCAGCTTATGAGCCAAGGAGAGGAGCTATTTTGAGTTTGGAGTGAGTTATGAGGCTTGCTGTGCTATGGGATTGAGACGGCGATTCTTCACAGCGAGACTTTACTATTTAAAGTCAGCCTCTGAGAGGCTTTGATTTGTTATGCTGTAAGGGGCCCTAGACTCAGTCTCTGATCTCCTTCTTTGTTTTCCCTTGGAGGAAACAGAGGAGGCGGAGGGCAATAACTTGCAGAGGTTACTCAGAAGCAGATCCCAGACTGGTCCCCAAGTGTTTTGATTCTCACTACAGGGCTGCATTTTGAAGTGAATTTCCAGATCATTCATATTCAAATGTTAGAGCCAGAACACACTCAGAACAAAAAGGTAAAGAATATTCTCACAGAACATGCTGATTGCCTCTCTTTTGTGAGGAATAGTCCATTCTGGACATCTACAGTGTGTATCTAAAAGGTGAGGGGGATGAAGACAGCACACCTTCCTTCCGAGAGCCCGCAGGGTACAAGGCTGGTGCTCTGGATTTTATGCCCCCCCCTTAGCTAAGCTGTGGGGAGGAGGATTTGGTTAGGGACTGAGAAGACTCACAATTATGTTATCTGGAGCTCTTACTTTTGGCTTGCTCAGTACATGCCTGGCTTCCGGTCTGCAAGTGTAAGAAGAGTCATTCCTCCATCTTTCAGCCACAAGGCCTTGTGTGAGATGGGGCGGGGCTCCAGTCCAAGCTTCCCCCAAGACTATGCCTTTCACAGAGAGCTGTAGAGATGTGCTTCAGAGGTTAGTCCAAGAGATTAAAGTGAGATGGAAATGAACAGAGGTACACAGAATTTAACAGATGGGTCTATGTGAAAACTCCAGAGATTCTCTGCACATGTTTGAATGCAGGGGGTAGGTTTTCCTAAACAAGTTTCTACAGGTTTAATCTTCTTAATTGCCATAGTTTTATTCAATCATATAATCTGTACAATTTGAGAAATCATCTTCTACAGAGCCCAGATTCACTTTTACCTTTTTAAAAACAGGCTGTATGACCTATACAGCACACAGAATCAACTTCTAATCTATCTTTATCAATAGATGAGTAAAATAAAATTTCTGCTCAGTGGTTGGATAAAGGTGCCGAAGTACCATCATTGTCACTTTTGCAAAACTCTGTGTATCTTTTCTGCAGATCCTTCTTTTTTTTGTTCTTCTATTTAATGGCAAAATCAGCTTTTGAGGTTGCAAGGAGGTTTTGTGAGGGTAAAGATTAAGATAGAGAATTACAGAAATCAGGTAGTTTGAGCAGAAGCATAAAGCTGAGTTGAGGCTACAGCAGAGATGGAGTATACTATGCAGATGAGGCAGGACTGAACAGGTTTCCCAGAATTTCAAGATGAGAGGGGCTGACATTTAGTTTAGCAAACAGGTTTTGCACCAAACATGGATTTTAAGGAGAAAAATATCTCTATGTGCTCTCATAATACTTCTGACTCTCAAAAGTTGACACTGATCCTTCCCAAGTTTATGAATAAGCACATCCCAACTACGAAAGTTGTTGGAAACACAGGAAATTGAAGACAAACAGGTAAAACTCACATAATCTCATAGAAACTATGCAGCTATGTGCTCCTTTGTGCTTATCAGTCAGAGGGGTGTGTTTTTGGATCTATATTTCAATGAGGGATTTTAATCATTTTCCAGTGTTATAAATTTTACCTTTTCCCACTGTATCTTTCTTTACTTATTTAAGCAATTCTTTTTCTTGGTGTTTTAGAAAGCTTCTTATTTTTCCCCTTTTGTACTTAATTATTTAACCCTTTAAATAGGACTATTGAGTCAAACTATAAAAGAGCAATGGTAATGTAAGATTTTTAAATCTTAAGACAATTTCACTGTGAAGAGTTTTTACTGTTAACAAATTACATAAGCAATGTAAGACAGCAGACCTTTCCCAACACTTGTGTAATACTGGAATTTACCTAAAAAAATACAAAAGTATCTCAACAAATACTTTTGGTAGCCGGGTGTGGTGCAGCATACTAGTCATCTAAGCATTTGGGAGGCTGGAGCAGGAAGATTGCTGGGAACTGAAGCCAGCCTGAGCTGCAGAGTGAATGGTAGAGCACTTTTATAATTCACGTCAGGCTCTGAGTTCCATCCCCAGTACCACACACACACAGAAAATAAGTGAGTGGGTAAAGCTAAACCTCACAATACACTACTCTGTCTAATAAAGGTTAGGGCTTCATGGAAATCTGGGAGGCCAAGAAGTTGGCAGTGATTCTTGAGACTGAAGAAAGGACCGAGAATAAGGTGACATGGCATCTTCCATGGGACCGAAAATTCAGCCAAGACAGTAGCTCTTACCATTGCCTGTCTCAGAAGCTTGGCATGAGAAAGTCATGGAAACAAGGGGGGCAAGAGGTGGACAGGCTGGAGGCTCACTATGAGTCAGACTTGGGAGTTCAGAAATGCAATCACAATGAGACCAACACAATGAGACAGACCCGCTCTAGAGCACACATTTAGGTGATTGTTCTAATTTAGTAAGAATGTAATCTTACCTACCACTGTGGCGGGCCGTGACGGCTGCTCCCCAAAGATGGTGGCTGGCAGTAAGCCAGAGACTGCTGCTTAATACAAACCAGCTGATCGCAGGCCTTAATTGATATCACCCGTGCTCGGTGGGAGGGCCCTCATGGGAAGATATATAAGCGCCTATACGGGTGGTGGTGGTGGTGGTGGTAATAATAATAAAGCTCAAGCTTGTACTCCGTGGTTGTGTCTCTCTCTGCGGGATCAGCGAGGGTCATGACAACTGGTGCCGAAACCCAGGAAGCTCTTTCGGGGGAACGGAGGAGCAACGATCCGGTAAGGTCTGCGGACGCGCAGCAAGAGTAGGTTTGCCCCTTGTAGGGCGGAGGTTTGCTTTCAAGCTAGCAACAAGATTTGAGGACCCATGGGTTCAGAAAACTCAAAAGCGAACTTGGACAAAATAAAGGGAAAGTCTGTGTAGTAGATGAGGGTCAGAAGTGAAAGAAAATGAAGGAACTCAAACTTAGGGAGTCCCAAGTAAAGGGAAACAGTATAGTAGACTAGAGTCAGAAGTGAAAAAACAACAAAAACATGGAGGAACTTCGTTCAAGGAATCTAAAAAAGTCTGTGTAGTAGATGGAATTTCTTAGGGGAGGTTATGCAACTTCCTAAAGTCTCTTCCTCGAAATACAAAATAGATAGGAGAAACTGCGGTTTCTGAAAAGCATTAGGTCTTGTAGAAGTTCACGGTTGAATCTTGAGTTAGGTTTCTCCCTATTCTCTGTACTGGGAGTTGAACCTGGAGCCTGGGGTGTACTAGGCAGCCACCCACAATGAGCTACAATCTTAGACAGGAGCTGTTTATGACTTGGATCTTCTCTGGAAACCTAAAACTTCTTGTTACAAAGACAAGCCAGTTGGCTGTCTCTCCCAGAGACTAAAAACACTTGGTTGGAGAAACTCCAAAGGAGAACTAGATTTCTTTTGCATGAGACTTGGTAGATGAAAGGGAACTAAAGTGAATGTCAAGCATCTTGTGACTTTAGCCCTCTTGAGGTGGGCTCGAGGCTTTAATCTTTGAAAGATGCTGTAGGACTTAAAATGGCGTCAGACCTGTAGGTTTACACCTGGTGAGAATAGTCATTGCCTTTCATCCCCTGCAGCTGTTGCCAGAATTACCCAGGAACTCTTGTGCCTCATGAATGGTCAAACTTGTGGTTTGGATAGTGAATAAACCTCACCTGGTTAGGTGCTGGTTTTAATTGGAGCAGGATACAAACTGTTCGTCTCTGCTTCCATATCACAAGGGCAGAGGCCCGTGCGTTTGTGCTGCAATGCCGGTCATGTGTTACTTAACTCCCAAGCCCTTTTCACACGAGTATAAATCCCCGCGGTCTTCCGCCCAATCAACTCTGGCAAATGGATGTCACCCACTATCCGCCATTAGGCAAACAAAAATATCTGCATATGTCCATTGACACCTACTCAGGTCATTTTGAACCTCAATCAACAAACAGCACTGCTACAAGAACAGATGGGCATGCTGTGGGCACGTCTCCACTATTCCTGTGATGTGACCTACCCTCACGCCTGTATTACTCACATGCATGTACAAACTTGTCTCAGGCCACTATAGTCTTGCAACAGATCATCACTGGGCCATGGAATCAATGGTTCTACAACCTCACCAAGCAGCTGTGCGATGATATTTGCAGCATTAATGAGACACGGGTCCCCATGGTGCCTGGGTCCTCCATTTTTGTTACCTTGGGTCAGATGTTTCAGACCTGGGCTGAGACGATCTCACTGGGCTTTTTGCTACTTGTGGGAGCAGCGGCCATGGCATTGGCCCTGTGCTGGTACTGCTTAAGCTAGCGCTGTGCGAGCACTCAAGGCTGGCCAGTCCCCCCATGTATGGCTCAGCATGCTGGACCAGTAGTCAGAGACGGGTACTGATACCTCTTTGACATGACCAACCTAAGACGGGCTTGGGAGTTCATCTTAAGTACGTCTCCCTTTGCCAAAGACGGGTAAGGCGTGCTCAAGAGGGGTACAACCTAAGACAGGCACGTCCCTATGAGCCTCTTAGAAAAACAAAAAGGGGGAGATGTGGCGGGCCATGACGGCTGCTCCCAAGATGGCGGCTGGCAGTAAGCCAGAGACTGCTGCTTAATACAAACCAGCTGACCGCAGGCCTTATGTGGTATTGCCCGTGCTCGGTGGGAGGGGCCTCGAGAATGTATATAAGCACCCAAGACGGGTGGTGTGGGTGGTGGTGGTGGTAATAATAAAGCTCAAGCTTGCACTCCGTGGTTGCGTCTCTCTCTGCGGGATCAGCGAGGGTCGTGACATACCACTAGATTGCATATTTATAGATTGTGTTTGTTTACCTTAGCCTTGCAATCTTTGCCTTTCATGAAATAGTATAATCAACTTCCAAATCATATTTACCCAATGTGCTTGTGCTGATAACTCTCACACCATTCAGGACTTTCTTAGGTTTACTTGCTTTTCTAACCCAACCTTCTCCCTGCTAGGATTTAGAAGTTGTGTGTCACATTTTTAAATCATGGTCATATTTGACAATTCTAAACCTCTAGATTTATGATCTGCCTTTAAAATTCAGTGTGAAATAGTAGTTATAATTCACACTAAATAGATACCTGAGTGGTTATATTTTTGGAATACCTGAATTAGTAAAAATGTTTTCCTATAGCTTTTTCCAGGAACAGAATCAAAGATAGGTAAGTAAGTTTTGGGCTGAACGTTGCACTGTTTTCTTTTCCTTCTTTTGTTGCTTTATTTTATTAATGTTAGAAAGTATATATCTAAATGCAATTTGAATTTTGTTCTTTTAAAAGTGATGTTTTCCCAAATGCTAGTTGAGTATGTTATAATTCACTATTTCATGAAATGTAAGAGTCATAACTAGGATATTCTATTAAATTGTGTCTCTTATTTATAATGTACATTTGCCAGCTGCATTTAATAATCAACTTTTCTTCATCTTAATCCATTAAAATTATATTTATTAAATGTGTAGTTTCTTAATGCAGTTTTTTAAAAATCATGAGATACTTAGTACACCTTGAATTCTATTACTCTCCCACATCTAATATTTCACTTAAATAATTTCATCTTATTTTTCTTTCTTTGAGCTCTGAATTAATTTCTGAAGTCTGTATACTACTATACTAAAGTAAACTTGTGAAGAACGCAGTGTACTCACTACTCTCCCAGTCAAAGCTCAGGGTACAAAAAGTGAGTGAGCTCATTGTCTCTGGAGCCTTTATAAGTGATAATAAACTCAATAAAAAGTTCTCCTTTATTTTTATTTTTTAGATTGTGAGGTCCTCGCCCATGCCAGGAAAGTGTTCTTCCACTGAGTTACACCAGTGGAAATTTCTCCCTCCCTTATCACCATGCGGTAACAATCAGAACAGTACTGGTCTGAGGAATAAGCTATGTCTCCTATCCTGAAGGCACTATATGCTCCTACATTTAAATTGGGATTTTTAAAATGAATAGTCAGCCAGGCATGGTGGCTCACGCCTGTCATCCCAGCACTTGGGAGGCAGAGACAGGAGGATTGCTGAGTTCGAGGCTTGCCTGGGCTACATAGTGAGCTCAGGGCCAACCAACCTGAACTGCAAAGAGAGACCCAGTCTCAAAAAAAAAAAAAAAAAAAAAGAATAATCAGACAATGATTACTTCAGTTCTGCTTAAGTGATCACCTCAAGATTTTATTTTTATTTTAAATTTAGAGTAGTGAAAGAATGAAAAGTATATGGTGTATGTTTCTTTTGGCACAGGCAACATCTAGCTCATTGCATTTCAAATATTTTTAAAACTGAAATGAATTCCATACATTTCAGTTGTTTCAAAATTTAAAATACTGGAAAAGTATTATATGGTTTTAAAATTGTTACTTTTTGTCACACTAAGGCAGAAGGTTTAGAAAATTACCCGATCTCATTTATCCAACAGGATAGGAATCCTACTGCCAGCTTCCACGATCCTTACCTTTATGTAGCTGCCTTACTTTGTAATGAAGTCTGAGCAGTCTGTTCTTCAAGGAAGTCACCACTTGCTGACATTTCTTCTTCTGGGCACTGACTCTATAGTTCCTGAGATTTGCCTTGATATGGCCATGTAGTCCACCCTGTAACCCAGACCTGTGTGAATGGAAATGTATGAGATATTCTTAGATTCCCATCACTTACTTCCTAGACAAACTGACTTTTCCAGCTGTCTAAGCATCTTTATTCCAGTCTCATTTGAAATCCATCTTGAATAAATCAAGCAAAACTGATTCTTGAATGGCAGCTTTCTAGTTTTAATATGCCTAGAAATCTTCCTGTTTAAGATTTTTCTTCTCAGAGAAAAGCTGTGAAAATTATGCGAAGACAACTTTGTGCCATTATTTTACCCCAAACTCTGCCTCTTAAATTATCTAAATCCTCATTCTCTTACAATGCATTTCTGTAGGAGGTGCTGATAAACAAGGAATGTGTGCACACTCCCATGAGTACATGCGATCGTGTGTGCTTATGTGTTTTAAATACTTGCAGCTGTTAGAAAGAAGCTCTTGAGTAATCCTATAATTACAGTGTACTGGATAGCTTTAATGAATCCATACACTTTGAGTTTTCCTCCTTTCAAAGGAATTAATGTAACATTCCAAATATAGGAACTGTTATGACAAATGATTGACTTAGAATTTTTTTAAAGCTTATACCTGCTTGCATTCATAAGAGAGGAGGCTCAGAAAACAGATTTAACCAGTTCAAGAAGTACAGTTGCTTTTATGATCCCAAAGAGAATACCTGTAGTAGTTTGTAAAGGTAGTAGAACAGGTTAAGAATTATTGTTTTGAAGCTGAAAGTTCAGAATTCGTTCAGGGAATTGTGGAATAGCTAGGATTTTAAAACTCTTTATTTCGATCCTATATAGTTCAGAGCTGATACATTTTTGTGCTCTTAGATTTATCCAGTATAAAGTGCCTTAGTGAAACCCATTCTGTACAACGTGATGGGATCCCTGGCCCCTGAGGGATGGCCAGAAAGCCCATAATCTTTACTGCAAGTTTCACAAGAATATACAATTCCTGGGAAATGTCAGAGATTTATGTAGTTGAGCATTGACCTGGGAACCTAGTATTAATGGGCAGAATCTTGTTAATGAGATAAGGCATATGAATGAAAAATATGGTGAATGTTTACATTTTAGAAATTTATTATAGTAAAAGACACTTTGGAATTAGGCCTCCTTAAAATCATCCCCTTCACATCAAAACCATGGATCCCACTGCTCTTGCCACATGGGGAAACAGCCCTGGAGTCTTCTTTTGTGTTTGTCTTT
Organism: Thryonomys swinderianus; assembly: GCA_004025085.1. Classification (NCBI taxonomy): domain Eukaryota; kingdom Metazoa; phylum Chordata; class Mammalia; order Rodentia; family Thryonomyidae; genus Thryonomys; species Thryonomys swinderianus. Next base: position 30,825 of record PVIC010014915.1, read on the forward strand.
AGTTGCCCTTTCCTGGCAGCCTCAGTGTCCATAACTGATTTGAAAGTTTTACTTTTCATGTTTATTTTGGCTGTGGGGAAGAGGCAGGAGTTACACAGTGTCGCATCTCGTGAGGACACAGTGTATGGTTTCCCGGGCTGCTTCCCACTGGATGACACTGAGCAGCAGCATTTATTGTACTGTTGCTCAGTCCTTGTGAAGACACTCATGAAAGAGGGTACACAGAAGTGTTTCAGAGAGTGGCCAGAGCAAGATTATTGTGTTCTGAGAGGGAGGACTTTGAGAGTATTACTGGCAATGTATCTTTTATTTTCATAATTGGTATTCAAATATTTTCAATATTCTTGATCACATCTAAAAGGTAATCATTCAATATCACAGCGTATTTCCTTAAAATTACATGTATGATATTAAGTAAGCTTTAAAAGAAGGGGCACAAAAGCAATTGAAAAAGTCAAAATTATAAATAAGAATAGTAACCTATGGGACAGAGTGAATCATTTGTGTACACGAAGGCGAGGAGACCTTTCACCTCTGTCTCTGCTCTGGAGTCTCTGTCTGAGCTTTTGGAAGAATGTTTTTCGTAACCATCCACCACTTATCCACGTGGCCCAGGCTATCTCCCATGGTCTGTTCTTTGCTTCCTGAATACTTATAATGGTCCTGTGCATTTGTACGTAGCCCTGTCTCTGCTCAGAATGCCTCTCTTATCCTTGCTCCCCAAGGATCCCCTACTCATACTCATGCATTGGGAATTCAGTTCGCACGTCTTTCCTGCAGTGGAATGCTTTTTGCTTCTGTAAGAAATCAGAGTCAGTTATGCACTTCCCTTGTTCACAGCATCTAGTCCCTTCACCGCAGCCAGCGCTGGGCTCCCAGCAGCTGCTGAGCACTGTATCGTGAGTCTTCACGGGTGACATGCTCCTACTCCTCCTTGTTTTGCCAGTATCTTAAATAGTGCCTGCTGTTTTTCGGAAACTCATGTATGGTAAATGCATCAAGGAATGCACTGAAAATTCTATAATGTCAGGTGTGTCCGTAACAGACACTTAAATTTTCTTGTCTAAGAAAGATGGATATATAACTGCATTTATTAAAGTGTATAAAGAAACTGAGTGCTGCATCACCTTCGGCAGGTGAGATTTCTAGAACTTCGGAAAATTCGAGATAAAGATGTCATTCAAGTTAACCTGTGTGCTTGAGAAGGTCTTCCCCCTGCAGGTGAGAAATCCCCTCACTTATGACTAATTTTTATTTGGAATAAAGATAGTTGTAAATGTCCCTTCAAAAAAATACTTTGATCGTTGGAGATTTTCTGGCTCTGTGATGAAAGACTGCATGTAAAAAGGGCGCAGCGCAGTGATGTTTTGCTTCACTCTTCACACTGGCAGGACCCTAAAGGCAGGATTCTCAGAGGCTCACTGGGGGAGACAGAAAAATTGCTCTGAGGCGTGTGGTTTTGAAGCATTTTCTGTGAGGCCGCTTTTTACACGTGCTACATTTGCTATCACTGGCTCACTGAATTAATAATAGCAGGCTCACACACATGATCTCTCTGCCATCTGCGGTCCACCTGCAATGCTACAAATTACTCACACTCGATCGCATCGATCACTGTTTTCTGTACTGCACTTATCCAGCAGTCTGCGCAGCGAGGACTGTTTGCTATCACAGAAAAATGCTGCAGGAGCCCAGTTAGGTGCTCACAGAAATAACTTAATATGGAGCTAATGTGTACTTAGAAATATGTCCTTTATAAAGGATTCACAACATGTGTGTGGCTTGCATAAGATAACTTGGTAGTTAACGCTTGGCCTCATCAATCTTATCTTCATGGGAACTCATCTTTTTCATAATTTTGTCCTTTCTTTTTATTTCTTTTTACACTTGCTCCTATTACTAAAATTGGTAGTAATTTAAATGGTGTATTTCAGTCTGTCCCTGCCTTGCAAATCTGTTTATAGTAGCTAGTTAACGGAGAGTTATATTAGAGCTTCTCAACCATTGTGCCAAGAAGCATTTGTGCACTAAAAATGGCAGAGTTTCTGCTAAGATATTGATCCTACTTTCTCTAGTGCAGCCAGAAGAAGCTCTTGGGTGGTCTCTTTGGCCACGACCAGCCTCACACTTTTGTTTCACTCTGAATGTGATCTTCTGGTGTGTGTGCGCTATGACGCGAAAAGAGTTTCAGAAGTGGTGAATTGCATCATATTCTCAAAGAAACCCAGGCTGTGCATGTCAGAGGGAAGTATAATGACATTGACTGTGTCACAGCACAGAGGCCAGAAGCCTGAGTTTGATGAAATGGTTTCTGAATTTGAATTCCTAATCTGTTCTTCAGCAGGTGGATAACCAGAAAAAAATTACTCACCCCTTCTGTGCCTTACTTTCTTTTATTTGTAAACTTCAGTGAATAATAGCTCACAGTGTGTTGGATTGAAAGGAGTAAATAAAACACTTAACCAGAATTGTTGGACCATTTTGATATGCACTACTGGCTATGGAAGTGTTGACTGTTCTGATTTGCTGTCTTAGTGAGGATGAAGTTTAACTAAAAGTGTCATAATTACAAAATGTGTTTCTGTCCCTTGTTTGCTACCAGTAAGCTGGGTTCCTCTCTAAAGCCCTACAAGTGAGTAGTGTATGTGTAGAGTGACTTGGGCCAAAGGTGTAGTGCCAAAGGCTTTTACAGCCTCCATTAATTGACATCAGTCTTCAAGCAACAACTTCAAAATCTTGATGAACTTGATAAGTTACGTATTTTTTCTGTGAGTCAGAATTATCTACGACTTAATTACATGCTAGTTGGAAAACAAAAAAAAAAAGAAACATGTGAATTGCAGTAGCTCATCAGCAAGGTGCTTCATCTCACCATAATGTTTCACAGAGGTAATGTGGGAAGCAAAGGGGAACGGAAAGCTCAAGCACTCCGAAGGGGCAGCAGATGGATCAGGGCACCTGCTGAGGAAGAGCATGTGGATGTGGGTGCCAGACCTTCCACGAGTCCTACATCTGCGGGGAAGCAGTGCTGCTAGTCAACAATTCATGGCATACCTCTGAAAAGTGAATTTTTTTCTCACCTAACAATCCTCTGACTTCAGTGGGCTTTTGACAGAATGTGTTTTTGGTGGATAGTGCAAAATAGAGGTCCTTAATGGATCTGGAATTTTGATCAAACTGATTCAACCTACAAGTTTTATACCTAAAAATAGACAAAATATGATGGAAAGGTTCTTCTTTAAGGCGTAGATGGTGCATGTGTAGCCTTTGGATTTGTTGTGGATGGTGAGAATTTAGAACATCAACAGCATCTTTATTAGTGGTACTCAAAGAATTACAATACAGTTCGGTACAGTTCAGAGACTTTTCTACGTTATTATGTTTGACAAATACTAACAAGATTTTTTATTCCACATTATCAATTCAATGCTTCAGTGTACTTCAACCTGACACACATCTAATAATTGCTCCCTCCCTGAAAATTAAGTCTATGCTTTAACTAACATTGCAATAAAGCCATAAATTAATCATGTAGTTTCCCACACCCCACTACTCTGCGGTCATTCCTCAGCAGCAGCCTGAGTGCTGCAGTGCGTAAGCTGACAATGGAGGTGCACAGAATGGCATCTTAATGACCTCCAAGAGCTAATACAGTCCTGGAAGTGCCTGGCTAAATATCACAGAGTGACTTGGATACTGAGGAGAGCTGGCCTCATTATTCCACTCTGCTGAGCTAAATCATGTGGGCTCTCTTTATTTGCTATTGGCCTTTCTCTTTGCCTTTCTCTGCTCAAGCATAAAGGCTATTGATTTAAATAAAAGATACTGTAAACATGCACTTTGTTAGGGAGATCTGACTATGCAAGTATAATTTCAAAGGTCAGGGTTCTTGTAATGCTTGATTTACATTCATTTGTGTTGGAGGGAAATGCCTACTTAACTAAATACACTTTTAAAAAACATTGATACATATATTTCCCTCTGCTCTTCTATCATGTTCTTCTAAAGCTGATCAAAAGAGATAATCATATTTCCCAGAAAAATCTCTTACTTGGGAATAGCCCAATGTAGTACAATAGATTAAACCATGCAGAAAAATAAGATGTCAGAATTTTAATCTGTTAGAATTTGGACTTCCATCTTAAAATATTTTGCCGTCATGAAATAAACAGTTTTCATTTTCTGAAATTATTTTTCCAGCTCTTCCTAGAAAACAGAAATTTTAAAACCTTTATGAAGACATTTTAAAGATGTATCTTTCCTGACCAGGGTAACTGATAGAAATTTTTTTCTTTTTAAAAATTTTTTATTGCAAAATAAGTACATTTTATATATACATCATAATCTCACTCAACATTGAGATCTCAAAAAAGATGATTATAGCATCCACACACTGCAGAAAGAGAAACTAATTATGGTCATTTGTCCACTTCAGTGGAAAAAAATCAATCTGTACAATGCCAGTATTTTGCAGAGCTGAGTTGGATCTTATACTAAAATTGTAAATATTTTCTTAGAAAGCTACCCTTCATATGTACTTTTAAATTGTTTAATGTTTTATTAGTCTATAGAAACAAAGAGTAAACTAACAAAGTTTTGTAAGTGAATGTCTCAATACAGTTGATCATCCTGTGATCAGCACAGGTCTCTTCATTGTGTAAGATGATGCATATTTTTTATAAACCTCAGACTTGTCTTTTGTTTTGCTTGTTCAGACAAGTTTGGATAAAAATTCCGGGTTTACTTCATACTAGATGAGATGTGAAATGGGCTAGTAATTCCTATCTTGTAAAGTGTTGGAGAAGGGCCCGTATGAGGGAGGTAATTTAGCGGTCATTTCATTGTGCTGGCTCTCCCCTGTGGTGTAACTGCTATAATGTTCCCTCTGATCCTCATGGCCAGTCTTCGAAGCAGTCAACATGATCATCATACTTCAGCTGAAAAACGGAAGTTATAGGTAGTTATATAATGTTCAAGATTTCATAGCTATCAAATCGCAAACTGAGGTGGAAATGTTGGTCGTATGACTCTCAAAAGAATGGTTTAACCACTGAATTGTTTCTGACTCTACATAGCAATTTTTTTTTTTTTTTTTTTTTTTTTTTTTTTTTTTTTTGT